>JARYZH020000418.1:175000-221100 GCA_030021035.2 Notholithocarpus densiflorus
GTGCAAATACCCTTGAGGCCACAAAATTGCATTTTTCTTGTTTTGTCAAAATAAAATATTTTCCTTAAGAAAATAATAAATTTGTTAAACGGGCATTTTTATTAGACTTTATAGGAATTTAACCTATTTTTTTTGTTATTTCTTTGTCTTTTGCATGAGATAAAATATTTTGGAAAAAATAATTGCACCACTGCTTTTGTTAGGTAATGCTTTGGAGTGAGGTTAGCTATATTAAATTCAAGAATTCAAGAATGCATTTACTTTCCTAGTGTATGCCATGCTATCATATACTTAATAAATAAATAAATAAATAAATATATATATATAATTTTTTATCTTGCTTTATAAAATAAATTGTTCACATGCCCATGCATATACATGCCATCCTAGGATAGATTATATGTCAACTTAGGATGGATTGTATGTCTGTCTCACATGTCATCCTAGGATAGATTACATATCATTCTCTTACATGTCATCTTAGTCTAGATTTCGCATTTCATTACTCACATGTCATCTTAGGATAAGTTTGATTATTGTTTCGTTTCACATGTACATGTATATCATTTTTTTAAAACTAAACGACAAATATTTTAGTGATTTAAATGGTGAAATTTAACATTAAGGGTATGTTTGGTGGGGGTGAAAACAGAGAGGATGGAAAATAGGAAGAGGAAAATAGGGTGGAAAATGGCATTTTCTACTGTTTGGTTTAGGAAAGAAAACAAGAGAGACATAAAATAGGGAGGAAAATAATCCCTCTGGGCCCACATTTTTTTATCCTCCCAATTTGGGAGGAAAATGGGGAGGAAAAAGTGCTGAATGATATAATTTAGACAAATACCCTCACTTTAAGTGGCATTTTTTTTTCTTCTCTCTTCCCTGGGCTGCAACATTGCCCCCCCCCTTTTTTTTTTTGGGCAATCATGTTGCCAGTTGCCACTTTTTTCTTTTTTCTTTTTTTCTTGGGCGTTAACATTGCCTCTCTTTTTTTCCTTTGATTTTTTAGGGCTTGGGTGTGATAGTTTATTTTTATTTTTACTGAATGTGATTTTTTTTGGAACACGTTTTTTATTTTTATAAAAAATTTTGGGTGATTGCTCTTTTTTGTGTGGTTATTTGTCACTTTTTTTATTTTTTTTAATTTGGCATTATTCTTTAACAAGAGTATATGAGTAAATTTATTCAAACTCATTTTTTCCATCTCTCCACTTTTCCACTCCTAACCAAACAAAAAGGAGAGAAAATAAAATCTTTTCTATCCTCCCACTTTTCCACCCCTCTAACCAAACGGATCCTAAATTTGAAACGAGGTACTATCCTTTTGGATAGGCATTGTGGGTACCTAACACCCTAGGGTTTTCTTAAGTAAAATTAGAAAATAAAATCAATTAGATTTAGGTGACCAATAATCCCAACGGTTGGTGGTGACTCTTAAAAATGAATATAATTAAGGAAGTTCACTTGCACACTTCTCACCCTGGTGCTGTACACATGCACACACATTTTGCATTTTAGCACCAAACACGTGTTGTCGAGTGAAAAACCCTCAACAGTTGGGGGATAATGTCAAACGCAGCCAAAATACAGGTACGACATCCTGGCGACTCCACTGGGATTGTTAGAGAGTTCAAGCCTAGGTGTTTCGATTTAATCCTAAGTATTTAATTAATGAATTTTTTATTTGGCATTTGTATTTTCCTTTTTGTGCATAGTTGTGTGTGTGCACGCGCGCATCTTTCCCCTTTCATTTTTGAAGAGCATGACATGTCACTTATTTTCATGGGTCGAAACCGAACCTGATGGAGCTGGATGAGCTTCCCGTCAATCAGTAGATAGAATGAAATCAAAATAGGCGCCCCTTGTGGCTGCTTACATTTCTATACCATTCTTCAAAATCTTTGTAAATTCCTTATAACACGAATAAAAAACATAAAATTCAAATGCAAGGTTATAAAAAATATGAAAAAAATACTAAAAATAGAGAAAGCTAAAATATTAAAATACATGTACATTTTAAAGACATCAAAATGATGAGTTGATTTGGTGGTAGCTAATGGCTGGTATCAAAGTGCTCTAATTATGCATTCATCAGTCGGTCGAACATGCTTATATCCATTTATAAATACAATATTCTTGGAAAGCCTCTAAAAAAATCACAAATAAAAATTTATTAATTTCAAATTTCAAATATTAACTAGTATAATTATATGTTCATTTTATATATATATAAAATTTGTATTTACTCAAATTTTCAAATCACTATTTTTTTTACCCTTGTAGGGTTTGACAGGCTCTTCTATCAGATTCTTTATTTATTTGATAGTTGAGGGTGTTTATTATTACAAGTTTAAAAAATGATGATTTTTGAAAATTTGAGGAGAATACAAATTATATATATATATATATAAATATATATATATTATAATTAATGAATACAAAATATTATACTAGTTAATATTATAAAATTTGAACTAATAAGTTTTTGATTTTTTAAAGAAGTTTTTTTTAAAAATATAGTATTTATACATGTATATGAGCATCTTTGGTCAACTGAAGGCATAGTTAGACCATTGGTTGACACCATATTGATCAACTCATCCCCTTGGAAGCTTAAAAATGTCTATGGATTTTTAATTTTTTAATTTTCCTGATTTTAGTTTATTTTTTCATATTTTTGTTTATATGCTTAAAAAAATTATGGGGATTTTATTATTTTGATTCGTGTCAAACAAAGGGTTTTGGAGATATAATAGGGCAACACAGGGTCATTTTTAAGTTTTGCAATTATGAACAGATGGTACGCATTTATAATTGGATCCGAGGATGGTATAAGAGATTTTAATTCCTTGGCATTTTATCTAATTATTAAATCCAAATGAGTTAAGATAATTACATTTAAGACAATGGATCTTTTCTTTAATTATTCTTTTTTGGTGTTGCTTATTTATTGCCATTAAATTATCAATGACAGTGGGATGAGTTTAATATTCTAGTAGCTGCAAAAGGTGGAACAATTTAGATGCCTGCAATTTCTTCTTAACGAAGAGGTGGACAATTAAAATTATTAAATCCTGAAATTTATTAATGTAATGTGAATTGCATGTTCGGAAAAATCTCTCATGTGCCAGGTGCATGAGACCTGCTTCTTGTAGGTAGGTGGGCCCCACACATGTAGGGTTCACTTGCTTGTGAGAGGCTGGTCTCATGCGCTTGGCGCATGAAATACCAGCTCTGCATGTTCAACATTGTTAGAATTGCTCTATGCATACTACTAGATGAGGCTTTGTCTAATATACTTGATTATGTGTTTTTTGGCTTAGGCGCTTGGTTTTGGTCTGCCATTTATATTACTGAACAATTTACTATAGTTCTTGGCTTCCATTTTACAGAACTTGAATTATATTTGTATCTGTTGATCCAAGTAATGTGCTAATCAGCTTGTCCCCGAGTTTGGCTCAAGGACTTTTTCTCAAACTTTAAACTTCCAACTTATCATAAAATTACTTTACACATTCACATCCTTTTTAGGCTTAGATGATTAATAGGAAAAAAGTTAACAGATATTCTAAGAACATTGGTCTAAGAACTAGTTTTAGAAGTTTTTAATGGGAAAAAAAAGTAACTTAATTTTTTGAAAACTTTTTATATTTCCCAATAAAATGGTATTAAAACCTTCCTAGAATAGTCCATTAACAAATGCCATACTATCACTCTCTTCAGCCTTTTTCGCCTTCCATGATTGTTCACTTTGAAGTATAACTGTTTTTTGTTTCTTTATTTTTTTTTATTTTACCTATAAAATAGATTTAAAGTTCAACAAATCAAATGTCAAAAGTCATCGTTGAAGTTCTCTTCTTGCTTTCTTGTGCATCTGTAATTAGGGCATATTTAGGAGATTGATGTGACTCGGATGCAAATCTAAGATAAAAATGTATTAGTTTATTCTTAAAAAAGCCAATCACCCTAATTTATTGGACCCCTATTATCAAAGGAAAATTATTAGTACTCCCAAATATAATTATGGGGAACTATTTCCTCTCATATTCATAGTTATTTCCATCATGAGTTTAATTAATTAGAGATTAGCTATGAATGTGAGAGGAAATAACATCATAAAATTTGCCATTATACCACTAAATAAACTAAAATAAATAAGCTTCAAACTTAAAAACCATATAAACCTTTATACAACTTTCTTCACCCTTTTATAATTTCATTGATTTTACTCACATTTGGGGATTTCCATAGGTTTCAGTCCTCTGTTGCATAAAACGGTAATGAGTGCAAGTTTATCGTCTTGAAAGGAGAATTATTTGAAATGAATTATGAAAACAATATTATTAATGTGAATAATATTGTGAGTGAATTATGAAAACAGCAATGAGTGAATTATGCCTGCCTTTGTAAATATTTATGCTTAACAAAGTTTTTTCTTTTGAATTTTTGCTAACAAGGGTGATCAAAACTCTTAGTATATCTTAGATGTGTAATCCTCCCATCCCATATACATGGTTTAAAACGCTAACTAAAAGTTCTGAAGACCTCATGAATTTCACAAGGTCTTGGGAATCATTAGACCTTGAGATTCATAATATATGGAACACAATGGACAATTTCTTAATTTTGTTCAATTTAGCAACCATTCATGGATTCATATTTATCATAAATAGAAGTAAGACTGAGATTTTGAAGGAGGAAAAATACATAAATATCACAATAGTTGAACAGAGAATCAAATTGTGGGAGGCTAGTTGTGACAAATTAATAATAACTACTAAACAATGACCGTTGAGAGAGAGAGAGATTCGTGGTGGAGGAAAACTGAGTTGGGTTGCATGGAATGTGGGTTAGTCCCGACGTTTTAGGAGTTTGAAACTGGCCCTTGAAATTAAAGGGATACCTTGAAACTGGTTCATTAGTCCGTACCCGATTGTATACCGTCATTGATAAACACTAGAATAAGTGATATTTATGATTCGAGTGATTCTAGCGCCATAAATTATTTTACAATTTATAACCACAACTTTGACATGGTAGATTGTGAGTAGTTGCCAATTACACATATAAACCTACAATTTTTTTCTCTACCACTTATACTCTGTCACATTACATTTGAGGCAAAAAATTAGTGTAATAATTTGTGATACTAGGGGCCCGTTTGGTAGAGAAGTTTGAGTAATGTTATTTGTAGTTTTTTGAAATATGTGTTGGTAAAAAAGTGTGAAAATATGTGTAAAGTTGTTTAAAGATTGAAAATGTGAGTTTGAGCTTGCCTACCAAACAAGCTCTAGAATTTTTTCATTGATGAAACTTGGAAGAATGTTCCTCGATTTCTACCTGAAGATCCATATAAAAGAACACCAATTCGCTTCTGGACTAGTTCTGTCCACAAACAGGTTTGTGAAAAATTCATGTTTGAATTCATGTCTCTTCGTATTGTAAATATAAAGTGGCTATTAGGAGTTTTACTGTTGGAGATATTAAACTATATCTATAATAAGAGAGTTGGAAATTAGAAACTACAAATTTTATCATATAAGTCTTATAAATTGATTTGTCACAACTTACAAAAAAAAAAAATAAAAAAAATTTAAACATTATCTATTATATTGTTGAAGTAATTAACACCAATCACATATATTTTCATATCATTTGTAAGTTTTTTTTTTTTTTTTTTTTTTTTTTTTTTTTTTAAATAATTTTGTAGTAAGATTTAGTGTGCATTTGGATAGTGCTGAAAAGCACTATTCTGCGTCTGCGTTTTTTTTTTTTTTTTTTTTTTGGTATTGAGAAACGCGTTTCAACAAAGCCAATGCACTTCCAGTGGGTCTTGTGCATTGTTTACGGGACCTACAAATCTTTTTTTTTTTAATCAAAACTTTCATTAAAAATGAGTTTCACGGCATTATTTACATATTTAAAAATTATTTTGCTACAGTATTTTCAGTTTTCAGTAAAATAAGCAGTATCTAAACACACTCTTATAATTACTTTAGCATTTTTACATGCGTATATAAAATAACATTGAATATTGCAAATGGCAATTCATAGGAGTTATTTAATTAACCACGTTGACTTAAATATTATTAGGACAAGTTATTAACCTCATAGTATAGATTATGGACTTATAGTTATTAGAACTGAATCGAAGATTGATCTGGTTGAAAGACTGGTTTAGTGGTTGAAGCATAAGTTTATTAATTTACTGATTAATATAATTTTAATTATAAAAATAATAACTAACTAAAAAAAGTCATGTATCTAATTTGTAACCAAAAAAAAAAAAAACAAAAAAATTTATATCACATAAATTTAGAAAATAATAGATACATTATTGATATGTAATTATCAAAATTATATAACCCAAAAGTTGAATGCCCAAATACTGAAGTTTAATTGAATGTTGGATAAAACAGTAAAAAAATGAAAAAGATACCATAATAATGAAAAAGGGAGTGACATACAGAACAAGGGAATAGTGAATCCTATGAGCATTAACATTTTAAAAAAAGAAAAAAAAAAAGAAAAGAAAAAAGAATGACGGTGTAAGTATGGGATAATATATCCTAGCCCCTAGGAGGCAGAAGTGCAGTAGGTTTATCAGATCCTTTTGGGTTGTATTCTGATGAAATCGTTTCTTCCCTGCTAATAGTCTACCATTCTGATAAGATCTTTTCTTAAAAGCCACAAGGAAATTTTGACGACTGCTGAGGCCAAAACAAACATTAGTAGAAGTAATAAAAAAACAAATTAAAAAAACGTGTCAATTAGGAAAGTAACAGAGAGCATGACTTCAGATAGGATAGAATGGAGAAAAAGAATTCATGTGATCGACCCAATCTGATCCATACCTAATCCCAAATTTTGGGACTAAGGCTTGGTTGTTGTTGTTGAGGAAGAGTTGTCATTTTTCCAAAACTCGTTCTAGTTATGATTGTTAGGTTTAATGAGAGATGAATTAGCAGAACTTTCATTAGCTAATTTGGTAGTAAACACGTCTAATGAAGAAGGCTGCCAAATAACTTTGTCACAATTACTTGCTAAGTCAAAAATGTAATGAATAAAATTTCCTTGACCAAATTTTGAGGAAGGCAAGAATAAAGTGGCTAACTCCCATAGAAGGTCTAATCATCTGAGGACCTTGGAGGTGGATGGGGTGGTTTTTGAGGAGGATTCTGAGGTTTCTAATCAAGTAGTACAATTTTATAAAAATTTGTACAAGGAGACTGAGGGGTGGAGGCCTTTAGTGGAGGGATTGGAATTTGATCGTATTGGGAATTTGGAAAGGGTTTGGCTTGAAAGGAAGTTTGAGAGAGAGGAGATTCTTCAAGTTGTAAGTGACTTGGATGGGGACAAAGCTCCAGGTCCGGATGGGTTTACGATGGCGTTCTATCATCATTGTTGGAGGGTAGTGGAGAAAGACGTCTTAGCAGTCTTTGAAGAGTTTTTCCATCATTGCAAGTTCGAGAAATCCCTTAATGCTACCTTCATCGCATTAATTCCTAAAAAGAACGATGCCTCTAATATTAGTGATTTCCGTCCTATTAGCTTGGTGGGGAGTGTGTATAAGATCTTGGCTAAGGTCTTGGTAAACCGTTTGAGAATGGTTTTAGATCAGTTGATCTCTGAGAATCAGAATAGCTTTGTGGTTGGGAGACAAATCCTCGACTCGGTTCTTATTGCGAATGAGTGTGTGGATAGCTGAAGGAAGAGCAAGGTTCCTGGTGTCATTTGCAAGCTTGATATGGAGAAAGCCTACGATCATGTGAACTAGGAGGCTTTGCTGTATTTGTTGAATAGGATGGGTTTTGGAGTGAAGTGGTGCAAGTGGATCCGTTCTTGCATATCCACGATTTAGTTCTCTGTTTTGATTAATGGGTCTCCAGCTGATTTCTTTGGTAGTTCAAGGGGTTTAAGACAAGGAGATCCACTATCTCCCATGCTGTTTTTGATCATGATGGAGGTGTTTAGTAGGATGCTGAGAAGAGTGGAGGGAGCTGGTTTGATCCGTGGTTTTAATCTTGAGGGTAGGAGGGAGGGTGGGGAACGTGTTTCTCATCTATTGTTTGTAGACGATACTATCCTATTTTGTGATGCAGTTGTGGAGCAAATCCTTCATATTCGGTTGTTGTTACTTAGTTTTCAGGCGGTAACAGGTTTGAAGGTCAATGTGCATAAGAGTGAAATGGTTCCAATAGGAGAGGTTGCTGATGTGCATGCCCTGGCTGAAATCTTGGGCTGCAGAGTTGGAACGTTGCCTATGTCGTATCTTGGCATGCCATTGGGGGCTTCACATAACTCCCCTTCAATTTGGAATCCAATTTTGGAAAAAATTGAGCGGAAATTAGCCGGATGGAAGAAGCTGTATTTGTCTAAGGGGGTTCGTTTGATGTTACTCAAGAGTACTCTATCTAGCCTTCCGACTTACTTTCTATCGCTATTCACAATTCCTACTCATATGGCTAATAAAATTGAAAAGATGCAAAGGGATTTTCTATGGGGTGATAGCAAGCTTCACTTGGTAGGTTGGGATAAAGTTTGTGCACCTATAGCCAATGGTGGTTTGGGGATAAGGAAACTTACTACCTTCAATAAGGCCTTATTGGAGAAATGGTTGTGGCGGTTTGGGAAGGAAGAGGATCGGTTGTGGAGGACGGTGGTAGCTTCAAAATATGGGGAAGAATGGGGGGGATGGACCTCTAAGTTGGGTAGGGGGGTTCATGGGTGTGGCTTGTGGAGAGGTATTTGCATGGGTTGGGAGGATTTCAGCAAAAATTGTCAGTTTGTTATTGGGTTGGGGAATAGAGTGAGGTTTTAGCAGGATGGGTGGTATGGGGATCATCCTTTTCAATTGGCCTTCCCAAGGTTGTATGGTATCGCCTTTGATAAGGAGGTTTCTGTTGAAGCTTCTTTGCTAAGGCAAGGGGTGGAGGAGAGGAGAAGTTGGAATGTTCGTTTTATTAGAGATTTTAATGATTGGGAGATGGATGAAGGGCTGCTTTTTCTTCGTATTTTGGGAGCCATTACTCCTCCTATGGAGGCTGGAGACCGAATGAGATGGAAATTGAAGCCTAATGGGGTTTTTGACATCCGATCGTATTATAACAAATTAAGGGATTCTCCCTCAACTGTCTTTCCTTGGAAAGCTATTTGGAGAGTTAAGGCCCCTAGGCGAGTTTCTTTTTTTGTTTGGCATGTAGCTTGGAATAAGATCCTTACGGGAGATAACTTGAGATTGAGGAGATTGGAATTTGTGGATTGATGCATTATGTGCCGTCATTGTGGAGAGACGGTAGATCACTTACTTCTTCATTGCGAGATGGCAAATCGATTATGGAGCTTTGTGTTTATAACTTTTGGCTTGTCTTGGGTTATATCTAGATCGATTCCAGACTTGCTTTTTGGTTGTGGAATTGGCTGGGGAAGCATTCGTCTCAAATTTGGAACTTAGTCCCGTTGTGCATCCTATGGTGTATTTGGAAGGAACGGAATCGGAGGACTTTTGAGAATTTGGATAGTTCCGGTGATCAGATGCTTGCTTCTTTTAGTGGAACTCTTTTTGATTGGTCTCAGGCTTGGGGACTCACGTCTAGTGATTCCCTCCCTTCTTTTCTATGCTCCCTTTCTCTGTTGTAATTTTTTTGTTGTTTGGTTCTCTATTGTGTTTGTTCTCTGTTCTCTTTTTCTTCTACTTTCTAGGCTTGCTCTATGTTCTTCATGTATAGAGCAGTCTTTGATATATATATCATTCTTACTTATCAAAAAAAAAAAGTTCTGAGACTAGCCAATTGCCCCTTTGAGAGAAATCTGACACCTTTATTCATTGACCAAATTTCATCTTCTCATTTGACTTTCAATATATTTTGTCTCACTTTATCCATATATACATTTTCCCATTTGTTCCTTGCAATTCCCAACCAGAAAAACCTGCTTTTTGCCCCATATTAGAGCTAGTACACATGTGACCAAATATTTCTGCACTAAGTCACCTTCTTTTTTGGATACTTTTTAGACGTAATTACTTTTTTTTATCAATAATAAAACTATATATATCAGAAAAAAAGAGTCACCCAAGTATACAGGAAATATACTAGGTTGAAACAATCAGTTACAAAAATTGCGTAATCAATCAAAAATAGAAAAGAAAGAAAGATTCCTCAAGGTAGTCAAAACTTCTGCTATTTCTTTGCCTCCAAATGCACCACATTAAACAGTGTGGGGTAATCATCCAAATATGACCATTTCAATGATGACCAAATTGACCTTGCCAACAAGCTAGAAGCTCAACTACAGATTTTGGCATCACCTAGAAAACTCCAAACAAACCAAAACTCATACTTAAGAGAATAAAAATCTGCTTCTATTATGATTTACATAAGATTAAGAGCTTTGTCCACCCAAAAACACAAAAAGAATATTCACATCAGACTGATCAATTGATTTACTCTCTGCCCAGCTATTCACCATCTTCTGTTTATTTTTCATTATTAATATTCTCAAATAAGTGTGTTCACCCTCTTCTTTAATTTTTAATAATCAATATCTTGTGTCAAAAAGCTCCGAGTCTTTGTTATCTGATAACTGAAAACATTGCTTGAAGATTTATAACTCTTATGTAAATACCTATGCTTAGTTAGTCTTCATTTGCTCTTTTTAATCATTTATTATTATGCTGTAAACCCTGATGCCATACCTCTGCCCATGATGAACAATGTACTTGAGATATTTAGATCAAGTAGGGAAGAGTTGTGCAATTTTGGTTGGAATATATGACTTCAAGTAGGGAAGAGTAGCAACTCAAAAAGCTACTTTATCTATTTTAATACCTCACTTTACAATACACTCAACATCAAAGGTTTTATTTTTTTACCACTTCATTTAAATATTCTTTCTTTATTATTTTTTTATTCTTTCTTTATTTTTCCTTTATGTCTCTCTCTCTTCCTCTCCATGTCTCTCTCTTCTTTGAAGCAAAAAAAACCAACAATCCCACTCGTTTTCCTTCTAAACCCAGAAAACTCACAGCCACCGCCAGCCACCACCACCACCACCACCACCACTAGCAAACCCAAAAACACCACCACTGCCACCCACAACCCCAACAAATCAGAACCCTCGGCCAAAACCAAATAACAAACCCACAACCCCCACATCACAACCACCAATCCAACTCAACCACAGCTCTGCCGAACCAGCCATAGCCACCAACCATTGCACAACCCAGAAAAACCCATTAAACGGATACCCACCACCAGCCACCACCTCCACAAACTGAAACCCACTCACCATTCACCACCATAAACCGAAACCCACCCACCCACCAGCCACCACACAGACTGAAACTCACCCACTTGCCACCACTGCAAACCCCAGCCCAAAATTAACCCAGCAAAAAACAACCTAATCACCACCGTGACCACAACCCAACCACCACCGCCATTGTGCTCACAAGCCAAAATCAAACCAATAACCACCACAAACTCCCAAACCCAAACCCAAACCCAAACCCAAATCTCTAAACTCAAACCCAAATTAACCAATAACCAAACACACAACAGAGAGATTTTAGGCCATAGAAAAAGGATTTTACAAAAATAAAAATAAAAAGATAGAAGAAAGGGAAGAGGAGCGACAGCCACCGCAAGCCAGCAACCCAGAACATGAGTGCAATTCCACCTGCTCTGCAACTGAACCCTTATTTGCAAAGTTGAATCTTTAAGTTGTTTCACTGCAACTTTCTTGCTTTGGCTTTGATAAACTATGGAAGGCTATATTTTGGATTGATATGTTATAAATATATATTTTTGTTTTTATTCATTTGGAATGATATAAACAACTTATTTTCACTTTTCATGTAAAAAAGAAAAAGAAAAAAAGAAGAAGAGTAGTAATAGTGGAATAGTATTGTAGCATTTTTTGTTTTGTTTTGTTTTATACATATAAGGTATTATGGTAAAAAAAAAAATGTACTACTCAAACAAGAACTCAATAATAAAAATGAAAATATATAAAAATACGATATTGTTATTTAGTATTTACTCCAATCGTGTTAGGAGTGACTTGGGAGAATGGTAAGGGCTGAGAAACAACACCCCCCCCCCCCTCCCCCCGGCCCCGCCCAAAAAAAAAAAAATATTACGAGTAAATCACCACAAATTTTTTTTAGCTAAGTTAGACATCCTAATATACCCATAATGCTCCCCCTAAAGCTTGAATTTGTGATCATCCCTCCCTCCTTTCCACAAGTACTTGTGAGATGATCACCATGCCAATAGTCAAAAAGTGGTAACAGAGGGAATTAAATGCTAATTATAAAAAAGCAAAAATTATACTTTACCACCCTAAACTATGCATCAAATTACACTTTGCACTCTAAACTATTCGAACGCACACTTTGCACCCTAAACTATCACACTTTGCACTCCGGTATTATTTTTGCTCTTATATTTAACGGAATCCTACTGCACATGACAAGTACATGCATTTTGTTTAGGTGGAATAAACTTAAAAAACTGAAACACCCTTTTTCAAAATCAATTAAAACAAAAGCCAATTTTTTTCCACATCTCCCTCCCTGTCTCATGTGCGTGCCAGCCTCTTCTCCAAACTCAGACCTTGTAAACCCTCTCTCCCAAATTGGGGATGGTAGTGATAATGATGTTTTTGGAAGTGATTTGTTGATAAGGTTAAAGATGCTTGCCAAACTGCAGTTGATGCGGGAACTTATACTATGCAAAAGGCTAAAGAAGCTTCTGATGAACTGATCCCCTATACTCATAAATTATTTTATTCACATCCCTATCTGAAAGATATAATTTTTCCAATTGGTAGTACTCTTGCTGGTACTATATTGGCTTGGTCGTTTATGCCTAGGCTTTTGAGGAGATTTCACAAGTATGCTATGCAAAGTCATGATGACTTTGATGTTCAGGGTTGTTATGGTCGCACGAACCACTATGGCATCACTATACCTTGGACAGACTTGGAGGGGTGCATTTATTCTTTCATTTGTATGGTTTTTGCATCGATGGAAGTCGAATGTCTTTACTTGTATGTTGGTAGCTCAGAGTGCAGTGGGTATTGATAGGGACAAGTTGCTGGCTTTTGACAACCGTTCATCTATTGGTCTATTTGTGATTGGGGATTTAGGGTTTACAAGAATTTGAGTTTGGGGAAGAGGCTGGCACGCACATGAGCTAGGGAGGGAGATGTGGAAAAAAATTGGCTTTTGTTTTAATTGATTTTGAAAAAGGGTGTTTTAGTCTTTTAAGTTTGTTCCACCTAAGCAAAATGCATGTGCTTGTCATGTGCAGTAGGATTCCGTTAAATATAACAGCAAAAATAACATCAAGGTGCAAAGTGTGATAAATGTGATAATTTAGGGTGTAAAGTGTGCGTTCGAATAGTTTAGGGTGCAAAGTGTAATTTAATGCATAATTTAGGATGGTAAAGTGTAATTTCTCCTTATTTATAGGCTTAAAAGTAATGTTTAAATATCATTCTATTTTGGCCGAAATGGCCAGAAGTTTTTGTCTTGGTGTGGGTCACTTAGCTAGTTCTAACAAAATAGGAATATATGGCTAGAGTAGAAAAAAAAAAAAAAAAAAAAAAAAAAAGAAGCTTGGTTTGAGCTAAATGTTTTTTTTTTTTTTTCTTGATATATATATATATATATAATTTAAATATTTATATGCGTATTTTGGTTTAGGAGTTATTATTATGATACAAAAAAATGTCACAATATTTTCACAATTGTTGAGGTATCAGTTCCTTATATGTCAAAATAAAATAATAAAATATAAAGTCAGGACCAACCACAACTGAAAATAAAAATATTGTGAAAATGTTTTGACATAGGTTAGTTCCTTATAAATCAAAATAAAATAAAATTATAAAATATCAGACTAGGATCCGCTACAACTAAAAATAAGTATATTTTATTGTGAAAATGTTGTAAAGTTTTGTTATTATCACAATATTTTCACAACTACTAAGGTGTAAGTTTCTTATAATTATAGGTCAAAATAAAACAAAATAATAAAATATTAGATGAGATCTACCACAATTGAAAATAAAGGTATTGTGAAAATGTTGTGACATTTTATTGTGTTACTAGACTTCTCTTTCGATTTAGTCAAATTTGGGAGCCAAAATTGACTGTTTCATGCATAGTTTTTTTAGGTTGGCTTTTTATTCCTTCCCCCCACCCCCACCCCCCATCCCAAAGGGCAAGGTCTAAATTAAAAAACACATAACTTTATACCCAAAAAAAGGGCCCCTTTATGTTTGGGGGTAGTTTCATTCCCCCTCATAAACTTTAAAACTGAGCAAATAATCTCTTTTAGTGAGTGTATATTACTTTTAGCAAATAGGTTCTAAAAAACTATCATGCCAAATTAATATTCATATTTTAAATAGTTACTCTAAGTTGAAATACATGATTTCATACTTTTTCAAATAAAAATTTTATCTTAATTTTCTCACTCAAATGGCAACACTTGCCTTGTACTTGACACCCAAACTAGTATATATATATATATATATAAATAAAAGGTATCATGATCAAATAAAAAATGTACTACTCAAACAAGAAGTCAATAATAAAAAAGAAAATATATAAAATACGGGATTGCTGTTCACCACAATTGTGTTGGGACTTTGTAGAATGGTAAGTGCTGGGAAATATATTATGACTTGTAATTTGCCACTTTTTTTTTTTAAGCTAAGTTAGACATCCTAATATACCCTATCCTCCCTTCCCCTTCACAAAAGTATTTGTGAGATGACCACCACCCCACAAGTTATGTGTAATTTGCTACAATTTTTATTTATTTATTTTTTTGAGAAAGAAGACATTCATTTTATTGAAACTGAATAGACATATTGGCTTGAAAGTACAGAAAAAATAGGTGGTGGGACATCCTCTACCCACACTACACAACCAAGAAAATTGAAAGCTAATTTAGCCAAACTATGAGCAACTTCATTGTCATCTCTCTTTGTGTGAGAGTAGAGCAATTCAGAGAAAAAACTAGTAAAAAGACCAGCATCCTTTAACAGCACCTCATGCGAAGCCAAACCTGGGTTATCATGTTTCAAAGCCTTCACCACTAACTCAAAATCACCCTTCACAATGACACTGCCTACACCCACTTCTATCCCGAACTCTAGAGCTCTTATTGCGGCCATTGCTTGAATCTCTGCTACCTGATATGCTTGAGGTAATTGTTGGGCTAGAGCAACAATTACCATCCCCTGATTATCGCTAATTGATAACACCGATCCCAGATTTATTGTTCTCTGTAAAAACGGCTCCATCATAATTTATTTTGAAAGAATCCAGTGGAGGTGGTTTCCTGGTGACTCGGGTCTGCCGTGGTTTAGGTGTACGTGCTGGAGAAATGGCCTTGAATTCCTCATAGTGATCCTTGGATACCTGGGATAGCTGGTCTGTGGTGCAGTACTTGGTGTAGTCGAATCTGGTTTCGTTGATTCCAGATGGCTCAAGCAATTGTGGCAAACAAATCTGGATTCTTGGCATGCTTGAGCACCCATGCTGTGAGTTGCTTGAAATCTTGGAACTGAGTTTGGCTCCTAAAATCCCATAGCTCGGAATCAGCCCAGACAACATCCAGTTCGGTGCAAGTTCATAAAGCGTGCAGAGGACCTTCCGGAGCCAAGGAACACCGGTCACATGTGGGGTCTGTGATGATGGTACGTCGAACTAGATTTTTCTTTGATGGTAAAGTGTTTCTACAAGCCCTCCAAACAAAATTTCTGAGCTTATTTGGAGTCTGCAAAGCCCAAACTCCTTTCCACAGGTCTTTGTCATGGTCTTGGTTAAACTCTTGTCTATCCAACTCTGATTCCTCCTTCAAAAATTTGTATCCTGACAGTGTACTTCCCATCCTTCGACATTGCCCAAACAATCTTGTCCTTTGATTCCATATGGCTCAAAAGGATTTTTTTGATTGCCGAAGCCTCCTGTGGGGGTGAAAATGCCATCAACCATGTTTGTGTCCCAGCTTCTAGTCTCGACATTAATCAAAGAGTCCACTGTTACTTCTCCCACTGATTCTAGCATTAGGGATTCAATCACAGTTGGGTGTTTAATTGGGAGCCAGTGGGGCTGCCAAACCTTAATAGATTTTCCATTGCCTACCTGCCAGCAAGACCCTTTTAATATGACATCTCTCCCTTGTAAAATGCTCCGCCAAGCATATGAGCCAGTGGTTGAGTCTTTAGCCTCCAAAATAGAGCAATGGGGAAAAAATCTGGCTTTAAAAACTTGATAGAAATGAGAATCTTTATCATGCAGCAACCTCCATGCTTGTTTGGCCAACAAAGAATCTTTGAAAAAAAGTTAAATTTCTAAATCCTATCCCACTCACTGCTTTGGCTTTTGTCATCTCCTCTCACCATAGCCAATGTATTTTTCTTCTATCTCCTATTTGCCCCCACCAAAACTTTTTTTTATTTTTTATTTTTATTTTTTATCATTGCTTCAATTTCATGAACTAGACCCAATGACAGTTTGAAAGAACCCATAGCATAGGTAGGGATGGCTTGGATCACAGCTTTAATAAGAACTTATCTTTCGGCTTGAGATAATAGTTTACCTTCCCACAAGAGAAGGGAGGTTGAGGTATTTCTCATAGAACTAGCTCTTCTTTCCTCCAAATGCACTCTTTTATGTAATTGAAACTAGCTCTTCTTTCCTCTCCCTACAAGAGAAGGGAGGCTGAGGTATTTCTCATAGAACTTGATTTCTTGTACTCCGAGCATTCCTTTGATAGTATTCCTGGATGCAGTTGGGGTTGATTTGCTGAAGAAAGGAGTTGTTTTATCTTTATTAACTTTTTGACCAGAGGAGGCTTCATAATCAGAGAGAATTTTTAGGACCTTGTCACACTCCTCAGGAATTGCCCAACAAAAAAGAAGACTATCATCTGCAAAAAACAAATGAGTTAGTTTAGGTCTTTTTTTACGTAGGGAAAAGCCTCTACTATCACCCACTCTAGCGGCTTTCTTTATAAGCCCATGTTGCCCTTTAGTGCATAAGAGGAAGAGGAAGGGAGATAGTGGGTCTCCTTGTTGTATCCCTCTAGATGGTTGGATCAAACCATTAGGTTCCCTATTCACTAGAATAAAATAAGAAACTGTTTTTATACACTCCATCATATGATTAACTCATCTCATGCAAAAACCCATTTTTCTCATCAAACTTTCCAAGAAGTCCCATTCTACATGGTCATAAGCATTGCTCATGTCTAACTTGACCGCCATAAAACCATTAGTACCTGACTTGTGATTTTTCATACAATGGAGAGGCTATTAAGGTCAATTGATTATAGTTACTGACAAATTATAAGAAACAGTGGAATTTTTCCTTAAACTAAAAGTAGTAATAGAGGGAATTAATAAATGGGTTTCCTATAATTAGGGGGTGGGGAAGTGAAATTTGCCTAAAACTTTACAACAAATGTTATGTTTATAACATTTTTACAATAAATCTTAGTGGTAGGTTATTATTCATATTCGCTATTATTGGTGGATAAAAAAATAATTTAAAGTGTTAGACATATTACCTATGATTTGTTGTGAAAATGTTGTAGATGAAATACTCCTGAAAGTTTAAATTTAACTTTATTATTCTCATTAGGCTATGATTTAGTAGATCCAGGCATTCAATTTAATTTCATAAAATTAAGGTGCCGTGTTAGGCTCTCTCTACTTTTTAATTTTTATAAGTGGAAAAAAGGGAAGGTGGTTGATCAAAGAATTCTTGAAGAACAAGATGCATCTTTTGGCCAATGAGAAGATGTCTCTAGCTTTAATCTGGAAGAATATAAATATGGTGCTTCCGCTCTTGTGGCCACAGTACCAAGTACCATATATAGTTCGTGGAAGGTCAGTATATAATATACTAATACATGTTTGGTTTTCTAATAGGGCTGCTCTTACACTAATCTGTTCCTTATGACCATGTAAAGATTTCGTTTTTTTCTTCTTATTATGTATAAAATAAACAAAAGTTGTATGACTATTAGGCTATTGACTATTGACTGATGTAATCCATGACGAACCATTTTTATTTTAATTTTAATGTCTTTTTGTACAAGAAAGTTGAAGGTACGTAGCTATCTTGGGGAAGGACAAACAACTATATATAAAGCCTCCATTGCATTTTGAATCTCACTATCAGTTTGAGAGAGATATTTAGAGTGTTAGACAATAGACATAGCAACTTTCATATAGAGAAAGATGGCAGAAGAAAACAAAGTGAGTGTGCATGGATTTTTTGCTAGTCCTTACGTTAGGAGGGTGGAACTAGCCCTCAAATTTAAAGGAATACCCTACGAGTACGTGGAAGAAGATCTGAAGAACAAGAGCTCACTATTGCTCAAGTACAATCCTGTCCATAAGAAGGTTCCAGTACTCGTTCATAATGGAAAACCCATTGTTGAGTCACTCGTCATTCTCGAATACATTGATGAAACCTGGAAGAATGGGCCTCGATTTCTACCTGAAGATCCATATAAAAGAGCACAAATTCGCTTCTGGGCTAGCTTTGTCCACCAACAGGTTAGTGAAATTGTTAGCTTAAATTCTCACCATTTTATATGGTACATATATAACCATTGCTTATCATAAAAAGTTAATACAATTTTTATTACAAAATGTTAACAAATTGAGGTGACAATAAATGTAATTGGACTACTTCGACTACATATATATAAGCAGAAATACTCAGTTTAAGAATATATTATTTTAGACCTATATATGGGAACATACTAATCGGTGCAGAACACACACTGAACAATCTATCATTTAAAAAAAAACTAAGCCATAATCAGACTAATACCTTGTAAGTTCTGGCATGCAGGTATTTGAGAACATGGTCTTAATACTCAAAACAGATGGAGAAGCACAAGAGAAAGCCGTGAAGGAAGTGTCTCAGAAATTAAGCTTGCTTGAAGAGGCAATTAAGAGCATTTTTCCAGAGGGCATTCCAATCATTAACCAAGAGAATGTGGGACTCCTGGACATTGTAATAGTATCTACATTTGGCTCCTATAAGGCTCAGGAAGAAGTCCTTGGTCTGAAGCTTATAGACCCAGAGAAGACTTCACTTCTATTTTCTAGGTTGAAAGCTCTACTTGAGTTACCTGTGGTGAAAGGGACACTCCCCCCTCATGAAAAGGTGGTGGGAGCTCTCAAATTCATGAGACAAAATGCTCTCAACTCTGCATCAGTTTGATCCTCACAAATTGATGTTGGTTCTTAGCTCTATAGCCCATTAAGTGCATCAAATAAGTGGCAGCAAAGAAACTGCATAGGTTGTTGGGTTTTACTAGCACTTTACTATTTCCAGTTTTGTGTTGTTTCTTTTCTACTCTTCTTCCGGTTTTCTGGTTGTTCTAAGGCATATATGGCCACTTTTGTCTAATAAATTTAGTTTCAATATCAAAAAATTTTGCTTGAAAATTTACATTCTTTCTGGTGATAATATATAACTCCACTAACTATGTAGTAGCAATGGAAAAGTTAGACTAAATCCAAGTGCTTGGTCTAGTAGTACTCAAGGTTTATGAGATTTATAAGGTATTGAGTTCAAAACTTCTAACTAGTATCTTGATGCCACTAAAATAGATTTTTGTGTGTGTAATTACATGGTGTTTGTGGATGAGAGACTACACCTAAATTGGTCAAATCTAGTTTTGCTTGTACTTTTCATTACTAAGCCCTCAAGAAGTCACAAAGCTTTATTCCCAACCATCTATAATCTGTCACTATGAGCAACATCTTCAAATGATATCAAGCTATTCTTTCAACTAGTTTTAATCTTGAATCTTGTGAGCGCCCTGAGGGGCTTGCATCGGTTCCAAAGGGGTACCGTTCTCCATATTGACGGACAACTGCGAAGCTGGCTCGGGTAGTTCGGTGTGGGCCCATACTAGAAATTGTCCCGGGTGTACACAAATAGCTTTGGATTATGCAAAGATAGGAGCCACCACCTGATTATAGGTCTAAGAACCAACTTTGAACTCCATGTGCAATGGGCTACAAGCCTAAATTGGAAATTAAGGGTCCGTTTGGTATGTGTGTTTAAACAACAGTTTTCAGTTTTTTTTTAAATACATATGGGTGAAAAAGTGTGAAAAAGTGTGTAATTTTATTTAAAAACTGAAAACATGTGTTTAAACTTGCATACCAAACGAGGCCTAAATGACTCTTGGCAATTTAATTTGATTTGTCCCTTGATTAACTGTCTTCTGCAACTTCGTGTGCAAATGGAATAGTGAGTGCTTGGTTCTAGCAAGACTCAAAATAAAATAAAATAAAAAAGCAGTATCAAGAAGATAAGGGTGATAGGAATAGTAATTTGAATCCCATATATGAGCGAGAGGCTCATTTTCAAGAGGGCGATTCCAAGAAACCACCATGAAAAGAGCCAAATCAACTAAGCATAAAGGAAATTATGTAATGGTATATGGGTGATAGTAGATGGATATAATTTCTCTAAGGAATTCTGAATGAGTGTAGATGGTTTGGAATGGAGTGGAGGGGTTTATTTATAGGCTTAAAAGCAATGTTTAAATACCTTTTTGTTTTTTGTGTTGGTGTGTAATTCGGTGTAGGTGTCTCATGTTCTATATTGTCCTAAATTATGGCCCGTATTAGCCTAAATTGGTATTTTGGCTAGAATTTCGTCAGTCGGGTGAAATATATATTGATTTCAGAGCGAAATGAAGAGTGAATTTCTTTTAATTTTCATTAAGCAAACCTGACAAGCTGTTCATGTCAGATCAAGTTCAGGTCTAAAATGAGTCCCTCCTAGAAGATAGGTTATAAAACAGGTTGGGACAATTGGATTACAATTTAGTTTAATCTGGTTTAGGTTCGCCTGTATTTTTTCACATTCATGTAATGGCTAGGTGCTTAACACCTTACTACTCCATAGCTTAGCCTCCAATCTTAGATCATTGGTTTTGGACTATTCTTGTATTTTCATTTTTTTAATGTAACTAAGAAATAAAAACCATGTATTTTTTTTTTTCTCAAAAAAAAAAAAAAAATAAACCATGTATTTTCCTTTTTATATCTTGACAATTATAAATTCTCACTTTGAATCAATAAATTGAGGTATTATTTTTTAATTAGGTTGTCTTATGTTTATTCAATTTAATAAAATAAATGGAAGCTCAAATATTCATGTGGACCCAATTCATGTGTTATTAAATAGTATTATATTTATTACAAAGCATATATTTCACTTTATTGTTTCTCTTTACTCTTTCCACGTATACAACATTTTTAATTTTTAATTTTTTGGAAATAACGTAGAAACCCTGAGAAAGAACTAATAATTTTTCTTTCTATTGCGATTACAAGTATCCACAGTTCTCCACTTTATCTGCACCTACCGCATAAAGATTAAAGAACAAAAATAAAAAACTTTAATGTATTATATATCAACATTTGGAGTGAGGTGGTGTTGATTCATATTGATCTCAAGATATATATTACAAATGCATTATAAAATATAACATAAACTAATCTATTTGGATGGACTTAAATTGAAAGTATATAACGCAAATCCGCAAAAGGTGAACCATTTTTTAAAAGTGTAATAGAAGTTTCAAAATTGATTGGGAAACTTCTTCTTTTTTTGGTTACTCCTTTCTATGAAGATTTGAGTGTTTTTATTACATTCAAGGAGTTATGATTCTTTTCTCTTTTCATGTATCGAGTATTTTCAATCATAAACATTGTCAAAAATAGGATTTATGAAAAAATGAAAGATGATATTTTAATAATCTCCTTGATTTGTATGTAAAAGAGGAAAATTTCTGTGGAATTTAGTATATCCTTCGTTGATGATTTTTACGATTAAAAAAAAACTTTAGTTCTATATTGATAGATTATATATGATTGAATTGAAATGTATGTATTAAGAAAAATTATTTTGTGTTTTATTTTTGTTAAATACTAAATAGATGCTGCTTTTATTTTTCATATATTAATTTAGTTTTAAATTTTAGTATTTTTTATTCTTGAATTGTCAAAAAAAAAAAGTTATTCATGTTTTGGCACCTCAATAATCAAATTCTGATTCCGTCCCTGATCATCAATAATTGTACAAAGATAGAGATAGGTTGGGAGTTTGTACATGATGAATCGAACCCTTCATGCATTTCTTTGTTATGGATTTGGATGTTAAATCCGTAACCCGCTAGGCACTTTTTGAGACAACTCAGACTAATATAAGGAAACGTTATCTCCTTGCTTCCTTCCTTTAGGTTTACATTTTCTTTCCTTGTGCACTTCCTTTTACATATATTTTCAGCTTCTTCAAAACTCTTGCGAATAGTTTGTGGGATTATTATATTTTTTTTGAGACTTGTGTTGAGGACAAAAATTCCATGCCACGTGGCTTTATTTTATTTGCAACCCGCACCACATCAACAAATTATAAATTTTGAGAAAATCTCTTATAAAGCCCAAAAGAGCTCATATTTACAAAAAACGACACCAAAACCCATAGCGATATTATTTCATCAAAACTCATGGTTCAAGCTCATGGCACATCATCTCATTTTCGGCTCATGATCCAAACTTATGAGTCTCATCGGGGGAATTTTGAGAATCATGGTTTGGAGGGCCAAGAAGTATGTTCAGTAAACCTCCAGCGATTCAAAGTTGATAAAGAAAACATGTTGTTTGGCATATCTTTCCCAATTTCCTGAACTCTGACGAGTTAGTGTGCAATAGGTAACATCTAGTAAACCTCTCATATCACATAACACTTAAAATGATAAAACTCTTCATTACTTTTTACCTAAAACTTAATGTTCATCATATAATCTAAATTATATTATCTCAAATAAATTATATTATTATTTTCATTTAAATCAATATCAAACACATGTCTAAATCTTATTGGCTATCTCTATATAATATCTCATCTAACATTAAATGCTCTCCTTGCTCTTGAAAGTAGTGATAACAGAGAGCACTCTCTCTCTCTCTCTCTCTCCCAAATTCCTCTCTTGTTGTATGTGCGTAACAATTCCAAACATAGTGTTACAAGCATTTTTTTTTTTTTTCTCACACTTTACAACATATCATTTTGGAATTCAAATTTCACCCTCCAAATCAATGAGTTAAAAATTAAAAGAAAAAGTATACATTCAACTATTCAAGAAATTTTATTTTTTGAATTTACACTCTTAAATTTGCTTCATGTATCAAAAATAAATAAACATGAAATAAGGGGGGAAATCTTGTAAATAGATTAAGAACAACAATTTTGATCTGCAAATCATGTAATTGAGCGAATTAATAATACACAACATTTGGCTTACATTCCAATTAAATTGTAATTACATACTACTAATCAATAATAAAAATTTAGATGTATAAATTAAGAACAAAAAAGTTACATATAAAGAAAAAAAATTGTGAGTTTTAGAATTCCTTTCGTAGATGGTAAATGACCTTGAGTTCGTAGATGGTAGGCCTTCGAGGTAGTGCTGGTAGGTGATAGAGAAGGGTGTATAACTGTATATGTTGTGACCAATGAAGAAAACTTAACAAAAATTGATATGATACTGGGAATTTTGCTTATTACTAATTAATTTGTGTACAAAGCTCCCACTTTTGAAGAGTTAGGAGTAGGCACACTTACTACCTCTAATTTATTTTAAAGAGATTGATTTTTGAACTTGAACTTACAATATCTTTTTTGGTGAAAGCACTTGTCATTGCACTAAGGTCCGACCAGACACATACATCTAAAAAATTGTCCTAAACTTGAAATTTAAAATCATATCACATGAACAACTGAGACCAAAAGTATAGCCATTGAAGGTGTGGTGGTGTGCAATTTTTTATTTTATTATTATTTTTTATTTGTTTTCTGAACCGTGGTGGCATTAGTCTCAATACAAAAAGAAACTATTTTTCGCCTTAACAAGCTTCTACTCCCTTTTCAGTTTTCATTGCACGTTTGTCCGTTGAAACGTTTTAAGGAGCCGACGTAACATATACAGTATTTTAATGGCAAAAACACTGTTTTGATCTCTTCATTTTAGGGTTATAGTTAATTTGGTCTCTACATTTTGGTAGCAGACAATTTGGTCCTTATTATTTTCAACTTGCAATCGATCAATTTGGTCCTACCGTTAACTCACTAACAGAAAATGCCTACATAGCTAACGGTGTGCACTGTTGGCATGTCTAATATTGACATGTCTAAATTTTAATAGCCATGTCAGCTAGTGGTGGCTCCAATAATTTTTTTCAAAGTGTTCCTCAAAAAGCATAAATTATACAATCTAATAAAAAGAAAATTTTATATATTGACAACAACAACAACAATAAAAAAACACACAAATATATAAAGTTTTACAACATAAAACTTGTGGAGTCCAGTTGTGGTTGTTGTTAGTATTGTTGAACAGGGATGGACGGCGATGGCTAGGGAGAGTAAGTGAGTTTCTTATTTCCTTTTAGCCTTTAGGTTCGATTTAGTTTTAGTTTAAATTGTTTAATGACTTGTGAATCCGCGAGGCACTGAGGATTTAAAAAAATATATATATATTTGTTGAATTAAAAACGTAATCGTGTTGGTGTTGGTGTTGGAGTAGTGATAGTCTTAGTCTGAGATGAGATTGATTTTGTACTACGCTTTTCTATTGGCATTTGGTTTGGGCTTTGTTAGTGGTTTTATTATAATTTTTTTTTTCCAAATTTTCGTTCAAGTTTTTTTTTTTTGTTTTTTTTTTTTGGGTTTTTTTTGGGTTTTATAAACCAGTACAGTGAAAGAATCGAAAAAGGGACTGGTTACTGGTTTTTTGGTCGAACCGCTGACGTCATAAATAATATAATTAATAAAATTTTAAATTATATAATGAATTAATTGATGTTATATAGAAATTAAGTAACTTTTTAAGTTTATTCACTTAATTAACTAAAACTACTATTTTTTTCTAATCAAAATTATCGGAAAGAGAAAAAAGAAAAGTAGTTATACAATGAAAAAAAGCTAAATTTATGTGATTTTGACCAATTAGTTGTATAATTGGTAAAACAAAAACTAAAAGTAAAGCCATAGTATAGGCTTAAAATAATATAAAAGCATGTGGTTATTTTTGCTTGAAAGACCCTAATATATTGTTAAGTTGCTCAAATTATGGACCAAAATTTAATTTTATTGGCATAAAAAAATTCAGGATGTTTCCAAAATTTTTTTTAAATATAGATAAATATAAAATTTTTAAATTATTATGTATAAAATTTCTTTTTTTCAGGTCAAGGTGGTCCTGAGACCACCCTGGCCACAAGGTGGCACCGCCCTTAATGTCAACGCTAAAAAAAAAAAAAAGTCACGTCAACATTTTATATATATTACCAATTTTACCTTTTCTTTATTTTTATTTTTTTATGTTTATCATTTTTTTTCTTTTTTATGGTAACCAAACAGATTTTTATTTTTATTTTCTCAATTTTCTTATTTACTTTCTTGTATTTTCTTGGTAACCAAACGGTATACCTTGCAATTGTATGTCATTCATTGAAACCCACCTATTAAAGATTCGCAGTCACAAGTCAGCCATGGTCTCATAGATATTTTGCATATGGCTGCTCCTAGACAAAGCAGCGCCAATACCAATGACGCTCCCACACTTCATGCATTGATTCGAAAGGGACTCCCTTTGCCTCTGGCAAGAAAATTGAAACGAAAATTGGTCACAACCAAGATCCAATTTCTTTTTTTCTTTTTCTTTTTTGAGAAAAACCGAGATCCAAATTTAAAGTAAACTGGGCTGTGATTCGTTGTGCTAGCCCATAGGAGATTCCAAAGCAGAGAGAGAGAGAGAGATCTGCAAGCGAGGAAGAAGAAAATATGAAAGAGAAATGAAAAAATAGGAGACAAGGCAAAAAAAAAAAAAATAATAATAATAATAATAATAAGAAAGTGAGGGATTCTCTGGTGTGAGATGAAGATGAGACAAAGAGTATATTTGTGTTAATTTTTTGGTTAGTTATAAGAAAGGGCTGTAGAGATTAAATGGGAAAAGAGAATGTATTGATTTTTTGGTTAATAAGAAACGGTTAGAAAGATTAAAAAGAGAATATAAACAAAAGAAAATAATATTTTAATATATTTTTTTTACTTAAACGATGATGTGGAACTTTTTAGTATCTATTTAAATTTATTATTATTATTATTTTTATTTTTATTTGCCACATAGGATTTAAGTGTGCCAACAATGCACACCGTTAACCATATAGACATTTTCCGTTTGTGAGTTAACGGAAGAGAGCAAATTGATTGCAAGTTGAAAATAACAGAGATCAAATTGACTGCTACCAAAATGTAGGGATCAAATTGACTATGACCCCAAAATGGTGTTTTTGCTTATTTTAATATAACGCACTTTATCTTTATCATGCCATCAAAAAAAAAAAAAAAAAAGGTAAATTCCATTAACCTCCCTTGAGGTTTGGACAAATACCACTCAGGTCCAAGATATTTTAAAATTAACTAATTAGGTCCCTAAAAGACAATTTAATCCCTAACACCGTAACCCCCTCCATTACTATTTTTCTTTCCCTCACTCAGACCTGTCTCTTCTCTCTCGTTCCACTCATTCTCTCTCAGATCTCTTTTCTCTCTCTTGCCCCATATGTTTCTCTCTCTCTCGGCCCTCTCTCTCTCCAACTCGACCCACTCTCTCTCAGGGTTGTTCATCAATTGAATCGGGAAGATTTTTGGGCACTTTCGCAACTGAATTGTTGTGGGCGATTTCCCTTTGACCGGCATCGATCAAGACCACCTGAGGTTGGTTTTCCAGCATATACGTTGGCGGTTTTCATCTAAATGTTTGTTGGTGCTCCAATCTCCAATAGGAAAAGAGAATACCAGCCACACAAACATGTAAAAATGAAGAAGATCTCAATATTATAAACCAAATCAGAGCCAACATGAACCAAATATAGGTTCAAAATCATTAGATCTAGGTTCGAATTGAAGCCAACTTGAAACATATTTGGGTAGATCTTGGTTCAAAAGCTTTTATATTTGGGTTCGGATCAATCGAATCGAAGCCACTTTCGATATGGGTGGATTTGGAGTAGGGGTGGTTGTGGCTTCTGATGTGGTGGTTGGTTTGTTTTGAGTTTTTTTGGATTTGAGTTTTGTTATAGGATTTGGGATTCGTTGTGGGTTTGGCTAAGATTGGGTATGGGTAAAATTGGAGCAGATTTAAGGTTAGAGACAGAGATAAGTGAAGAGTGGTCTGAGGGAGAGGAACAAGAGAGAAGAGACCAATGAGAGTTAGAGAGAGAAGAGACCGGGTAAGAAAAATGAGTAATGGAGGGGGTTATGGAGTTAGGGATTAAGTTATCTTTTAGGGACTTAATTGGTTAATTTAAAAATATCTTGGACCTGAGTGGTATTTTTCCAAACCTCAGGGAAGGTTAATGGAATTTACCCAAAAAAAAAAAAAAAAGTGTTAAGTCAAGACTTATTTTGTCACCTCAACAACATCAATTGTAATGTCTAAAATTCGTAAGACTCTAATAAAACGACTTTTTGTATCCTCACACGGGGAATATAATCAATGTATAGGTGGTATTGCGCGTGGTTGTCACGTTACTTTTTAGCATCTAACCTAAATTTGGAGGACTCAAGTTTAATCTAGTTCATGAGATTTTTGAGGTGACTCATGACCCCATAGGCAGGAAGTTGAATAATATGATTAAAAGATTGGAATACTAATTTTTTTAATAGAGCTCTTTCATTGGCGCACTAAAATCTCACAATATTTTTGTATCAAGTTAAGGTGACAAGCCTATTATTGGTTAGAATAAAATGAAATAGAATAAAAAAAATGCTATATCGGGTCCTACTAGAACTCAAAATAAGGGTGTTAGTGAGATTTTATTAAATTTTGTTATAAAAAAAATCTAATAAAAAGAGAACTTCATATATTAACAAAAAAAAAAAAAAAAAAAAAAAAAAACACAATACATGAAGGTCTTACAATTTTTCTATGAGTTTCCTTAGTTTGAAATTGTTGCAAGCTATATCTCTTTTAAAATTTTAGTTAAATAAAATTTTTCTTGGCCTTTTCTTTTTGTTTGTAAGGGCATAATATATTGTTAAGTGGACCAAAGTTTAAGGACAAAATTTGATTACAAACTTAGTTGTAGCCTAAGGCTACAACTCTCATTAAATTGATTAACATGGCTACATATTTTGAGAAGCTAACCGTTGATTGCATGTTCTTTATGTTCTTAAATTAAACATATGTCAACTTTCATGTCAATCGGATGTCATTTACTATTCAGTCCATAAACTTATTTTTCATGTATAATTTTAGACAACAAAAACTCGAAATTTAAATATTTGATTGATGGCATAACTTTTTTTTTTTAATAAAAACAAACGCACACTCACACACAAGAGAGAGGAAAATGGGATGATATAGATATTCATCTTTGATCTTTTTAAAATTTTGCAAGCATGGAGAATATAAGAAAAAAAATGTAATCCAATTATGTGGATTTGTCAAAATTCACATCCAATAAAAAAAATATTAAGTGAAGTTATAGCCTTAATCTACAATCAAATTTGTTGTTAAACATTGTTCAAAGTTTAATTATGTTGGACCTAAAAAATTTAGGGTGGTCACAAATTTTTTTTAAGGGTAAAAAAATCATAAATTTTAAAATTTTATATATGATAATTATTATTTTTCAAAGTCATGGAGGTCTTGTGACCACCCTGGCTTCAATGTGAAGCTGCCCCTATAATAAAAATAAAAAATAAAAACCTTCTTGTGTGATGGTAATCATGGTATTGGGAAAGACAAGGAGTTATAGGGCTACAACTTTGCCACCATTATGATATGTAAGGGCAGAACGAGAAATTTTTGTTTGGGAATGTCCAAGTTTTGTCACTAATATATTTATCAAGACAACCCCCCACACATACACACTTTTTTATTATATATACACACACTTTTTTTATTTGATAAGTTATATATATACACACACCCAACAAAAAAAAAGCTTAGTATTTTCAATCAAAATTATATTTGATGGCGATCTTTCATGAAATAAAATTCATTTTTACCATTTTCATAATGAAATTCTTAAAAAAATTTATTTTTAATACAAATTATCAAATTTTATATTAAAGTAAGTAAAAAATCATTCAATTGAACTAATGAAATTTTCAAAAACATGAATGATCCAAAACTTGGAGTAATAAGTTATGCTCCAACACATTTGAAACTATCTTACTCTAATCCATTATGTGGCAACTAAAGAGACATTTCATGTGTAATTTTAGTGACATTTTTTTTTAATGAATCAATGACTTGTTAACCGCCATATAGCAGGTTGAAAAAGATAGATCTAAACATGTATAACGCCAAACTTTATCAAATATTTAACAGATATAAGAGCACATTTTACAATAAAAAATAAAATTGCAAAAAATAAAGTTATGTTTCTATAACTATTAGACCAATTTTTTTTTAAGAGCATCCCTGGATTAATTCAAATATCTAGGGGGGCCAACTCTTATTTTTGTAGACTAAATTTTGAAAACATTAAAATTTATATATATATATATATATATATTGAAGAAATTTTCAAAATTTGGCCCCCCACCAATGTACATGGCTCTGCCCCTGATATTATGGTAGATTGTGAATAATTTCTTATCACTTTCATATAAACCTATTATTTTTTCTTCGTTACTCACAATTTTTCACATCAAAGTTATGGAAAAAAATAAGTAATTTTAGGACCACACATTTTTCTACAATTATCATATGTTGTAGACTATATGTATCACTTTCGCATAGACTCGCCACTTTCCCATATTTGAGACACAAAAGTATGTGTTCCTAGATAACCATCATATGTTGCATACTATATTTATCACTTTCACATCAACTCACAAATTTTTCACCTTTTGGAACTGTTTAAAACTCACAAAATTACGGTCCTGTTTGGTAAGTGTGTTTGAACACACTTTTGAGCATTTTAAACATTTCACACATTTCTACATACTTTTCACCCACACGTATATCAAAAACACTCAAATAAAATTATTTAAACTCCTCTACCAAACACCCCCTACATGTTCCTAGATTTTTTTTTTTTTGCCAAAAAAGTGGTGGTCCTAGATTTTCTACGTGGGAAGACAAAAACGACGACGGTTCAGTTTGTTTTCACAGATACATTGTATGACCGTATGAACTGTGGGAACTGTGAGACACAAACCATTGGAGTCGGTCAATACATTACAATACTAACACAAGACACAGTTACACACACCCTTTACCTCCCTCCATTTCTGCGCAATCCATGGCGATTTCTGCAGCATTCTTCACATCTTCATCCCCTTCCCTCACTCTTCCTTGCAAAACCCACAAACCCTTTTACTCTCAGAGTGTTTATTTTCTTAAACCCTTAACAGTTAAGGCTTCAACCACCTTGGATTACTCCAAGGTCTCTGTTGGAGATAAGACTCCTAGCCCATCAAAGGTGAGGCCAAACTATGCCTTTTACTGTAATTGAAATTGGTTTTCTCTTTGTTTCTTAGTTTTCTCAAAGTATTATATATATGAGGGTCCAATTTAGTTGTTTATAATGCTGATTGAATTTAAATTTATCGTTTTAGACAATTTGTGGAAACCATTGGGGAATGAAAGTATTTATCTTTGAATATAAGTTCACTGTGTTAGTGAAACTTATTTAACAGTGTTGCTCTTGTTTGCCATTGCTTGTAACAAATATAGGAGTTCTACTAGTCCTACCCATCTGTTTGTATCACGAATTATGTGTTTCTGTTTCAGACTAGTAATTGGCAGTGGAAATTCAAGGACAATTATATTAACATATATTATGAGGAACATGTGAACCGGGAAAGCCCTGATCCTCCTAAAAATATCCTTATGATGCCAACCATTTCTGATGTTAGTACTGTTGAAGAATGGAGATCAGTGGCTAGAGACATTGTTGAACGAGTCGGTGAAGTCAATTGGCGAGCCACTATTGTTGATTGGCCTGGTCTGGGATACTCGGATAGGCTGAAGATAGAATACAATGCCGATGTTCTAGAGAAATTCCTTGTTGACTTAATCAACGCTCCCAATGGCCCAGTTAGTGATTCAGGTTGGTATGGCTGTTTTGAAGATAATCATCACCTGATGTTTTACTTTTCTTAAAACATTTCTCAGTTTCTGAAGAGCTTGGCATTTATTTTCAATAGATTTTTAATCTTAGAAGGTTGAATAATACACCTTATAACTGAAAATATTACAAAGATCATGATTTATAGTATTTTTTAAGTTTTATTGATAAGGAGGAGATCCTAGTGTACACAGGGTGTGTGCAAGAAGTTCTCTTTACATTGTACGAGGATTACAATGCATGCGATTCTCATTAGAGCCAAGAACACATGACCATTCAAACAATGATCACAAAAATAAAAATTCCATATCAATAATGGAGACCTCCACTCCATCAATCAAACCCACTCCATCAAATGTTCAATTGTTTCTCTCCCTCCATATTACCCACACTAAACATAAAGTGGCTATATACCAAACAAAGGACCTTTCTAGTTACCAAAACTATTTCTCCATCCAAAATGTAAACCACTACACTCTTAGGGCCCGTTTGGATTGAGGGGGGAGGGAGGGGGAGTGGAGGGGAGTAGAGTAAAGTTTGCTGAAAATAGGCTAATTTTGGGCCAACTCTACTCTACTCTTCTCTACTTCCACTCCCTCCCCCTCAATCCAAACGGAGAGTTAGGCATTACCCAACAAAACCCAAACAATGCAAATACAAAAAACCACAACTCATGGGCCACATCACAATGCATCAATATATGACCCACAATTTCACCATCCACTTTAACACATACAACATCAATCCACCAAAGTTATTAAGATTTTCCCTTAAGGAAAAAAATAGATGGGGCTGACCTAACTAATCTATTAAGAATCTATAACCAACCTCAAAAACCTGAGATGAAGACTTGATTGTTGTTGTTGTTTTTGTTGCAGTTGTTAAGATTTTCCCATGTTGACATCCACGCAAAGAATGTAACTTTTCTTGGTGCCTTAGTGCACCAAATGGTCTTTCAAGGAAAAGACACACCACACTAGCCTCCTAAATCCTCTAAATATGAATGGACATCAAACACGTTACCATGCAGCCTCCATCTCATGCTCCACTTGGAATGTTGGAGTACAGAGTATTAAACACAATGTCTACTGATTCCAACTCCAAATCATTATAAGCACAAATAAACCTGATATTCCAAGAGCAAGAACCCCATTCATTCTGATTACCTGAGTAACATTTAACTGAGATGCTTGTTAATTGCAAGTGCATATAATTTCATGTAAAGCTCTTTCAATGATTGATTCCCACACCATAGGCTATGCCAAAACCTCAAGCCATCCTCAATCTCAAACTGAACATAACTTACAAAACTATCCCAACCAGCTCTAATACGAGTGTAGAAGCTACATCATGTTTACTTGTGATCACCCATGATATCCATTGACCCGAATTTTCCTATCTTTCAAATCAACCACTCATCTCCATAAATGATTTACTTCTTCCCCAACACAACAAAGATTGATTGAAAGCATCCAGTTTGCACACTCTCAAACCCCCCATTTTTGGGAGAACATATCATATTTCATTCTACAGAATGGAATTTGAATTCATCACTCAAATCACCCCCACAAAAAAATTCCTTTGAAATCTCTCTAATCTGTTAGCCACAAATGTAGGAATGGCGAATAACAAAAAGCAATAAGTTGGTCCACAGGATAACATACTTTTTAAGAGAGCCAGCAATCCGTTCTTGACAAATATAATCTCTTCCATCCCAATAATCTACACTCCATTTTACTTATCAAAATATAATAATCTGTAGAATTAAATTACATATTGTTCTTGCCTTGAATGACGATCCTAAGGGCATGCCTAAGTGATTCATGGCAAGTTAGTTACCAACTTTGCAACAAAAGTGACCAGCCAATTCATCAATTAACCCAACGTGTCCTACGGGAACAATCTCTCTTGCCCAAATGGACTTTTGGGCTTGACATAACTTCGAAGTTTAGCAATACAAACTGATATAAAGGAGTTGTCCCAAACTTCTAAGGGAAAGCACCAAGCTGTCACATAATAATATTGTGTTATCTGCAAAAAGAATATGGGAAACCACCAAGCTGTCATTAGAGCCATTAACAACTCAAAAGCCTGATGGAAACCACCCCTCTTCCATGGTTCTCATCAGTATTCTACTTAATACCTCCCCAACAAAAATAGAAGGTAACATTGCCTTAATCCCCTGTAACTGTTGAAGAAACCTGATGGGGAGCCTTTAACCCGAATTAAGAAACAAACTGTGGTTGTACAGGAGTGAATTTAACGCCTGCATCAGTCACCAAATCCCATTCTTCCCAGCAATAGATTAAATACTCCCAATTAAGATGGCCGTAAGCCTTTTCAATATCCAGGTTACATAGCAGTCCTAGAATATGAATTTTAAGTCGACTATCGAAGCATTAATTTGCAATAAGTGCCTAATCTAATATTTGCCTCCACCCCCAAGCATATGCATTTTGGGTTTTCAGAAATTATGTTGCCTGACATATCCAGCTTCAATCTATTTGATAACACCTTTGCCAACAGTGTTGAATGATCGCAGCATTGGCTTTGGCTGGTCTTTCCTAGCTCTAAATGGAGATGATTTTGTATCTGTTGGGATGGTTGGCTTTGGCTGGTCTCTTACAGTGATAAAACGATGCATTTTGGTTGGTTTATAAATGTGTGATCCAGGAAATGCATTTTGGTTGTTTTTCCTTGGTCTGTCATTTTATCTTCGTAACAAATTCATTGTGCTCTAGTTTTAGCACGTGTATATTATATTAGCCGTATCAGAACTTTCCTTTTGTAAATGTTATCATGCTTCTTCCTCCCCTACCACCAGAGAGAAGAGGAAGGGGGGGGGGGGGGGGGGAGTCATTCCAGGGAACATATTTTCCTTACATATTGTTTAATTTTTGTCTGCATCTCAAGGATTTTCTTGCCTCTTTGAATATTCCCAGGAAATTATTTGTTTGATCATCTGGAGTTTCTTTTGCTAATAATTTTCTGTTATTAAACTAGAAAATAATTTGGTGGTCTTTGGAGGAGGGCATGCAGCGACAATTACAGTCCGTGCTGCTAGAAAGGGTTTGGTGAAACCTGTGGCCATAGCTGCTGTGGCACCCACTTGGGCTGGTCCCCTTCCTATTGTGTTTGGTCGAGATTCCAGCATGGAAACAAGGTATGCTTAACCTCGATATCTCCAATATGATGAGAATTGATAGATTGTTTAGAAGTACCATTTTATTTTCTAACACTGAAAAGACAAAGCAGAAGTGAAGAACCACATATTTTCTGGAAACTCACCCTATTTTAGTTGCTTGTCTGCCTCTCTGTCATTCTATCTCTTTTAGTGCAAAACTTGAGATATGTGGATCCTCCTCATAGTCATAGTATTGATAGTAAAGGATTTAGTGCTAGGTTTTGCGGTAAAGTTTTTGCGTGTTTTTCTAGGAAGCACGGGTGCGGCTCCAGGGGCACCGCACCTACACCCGACACGCATGGACGCGCCATGTGGCCGTCGACGCGGCTGCACGCGCGTCCTTTTTTTTTTTTTTTTTTTTTTCCCGATTCAGGCCGAAACAGGCCGAAACGGGCCGAAATACGTCTTCTTCTTCTTCTTTTCTCCATTTCATCTTCTTCTTCTCCGTTTCTTTGTTTTGCACCGGTCTTTTCCTCCTTTAATTTATGTTTCTGACTTTCTGTCTTCTAGAGTAAGAGTCTTCTAGAGTACTCTTCTTAAGTTTCAACTTTTATTAGTCTTTTACTAAGACCACACTTTATTAGCTTTGGAAGTGACAAAGAAACATTTTAAAAAAATATATCTAAGCAAGTGTCAGACTAGGTAGTATGTGCAATGGTATATAATATATATTAATGTTTATTTATACTAAAAAAAGAGGTATTATTATTAGGAGAAGCAATTGTTTACAATATTTTCACAACAAATTATAAGTTGAAGGTTTTTATTTGTTCTAATTTGAACCTACCACTGAAATTAATTTTTTGCCCATCAATATCAACTCATAATAACCTATCACTTTGAATATGTTGTGAAAACATTGTAGACATAATATTTCTCTATTGTTATGTATTCACTTTATTATCTACTATTACTCTTAAATTGGTATATGTTTACCATTATATGAAAAAATATGTTTAGGAATATATAGAAAATATAAATAAAAATATATTTAATATTTTATTAATAAACGTATCCCGCCGCATCTACTCCCTACTTTTTCAAAAATGGCCGAGTAGCCGCACCTGCACCTGCACCCGCACTCGCACCCGCACCCGAACCTGAATCTGAATCCGCACCCGTGCTTTCTAGGTGTTTTTTGTCCCATCACTTGTTGATAGTAGTGTGAATATTATCCACCAAATGCTGTTGAATCTATTGATGGTAATGGATTTGGTGCTAGGTTGTACAGCCTCATTTCTCTGTGTTTTTGTCCTATCACTTGGAGATAGTAGTGAGTATTCTGAATGTTATCCACCAAATGATGTTGAATCCTTAGAATATTTTACGTTATTTTCTTAAACCAAAACCAAAATTTTGAAAATCTAATTTGTTTTGTTAATTAAAATGTGATCTAGTTGGTCTCTCTCTTCTTTTCCTTCTTTTTTTAACTGTCTTTATTATTCACTTACCAGGTACGGGTTGCTTAGGGGCACCTTAAGGACTCCTGCTGTGGGATGGATGATGTATAACATGCTTGTCAGCAATGAAAAGGCGATTGAATCCCAGTACAAATCCCATGTTTATGCCAATCCTGACAATGTTACTCCAGGCATTGTTGGAAGCAGATATGCACTAACAAAACGGAAGGGTGCTCGTTATTTGCCTGCTGCTTTCTTAACTGGTGTACTTGACCCTGTCCAATCTCGGGAGGAGTTTCTTGAACTCTTTGCAAATTTGGAGGGAAAGACACCTGTGCTGGTTGTGTCCGCCAAAGGATCTCCAAAAAGGTCAAAAGCGGAGATGGAAGCTTTAAAGGAAGCCAAAGGAGTGAGCAAGTTTGTTGAGGTTCCAGGTGCTCTTCTTCCACAAGAGGAGTATCCTGCCATGGTTGCTGAGGAGCTTTACAAGTTTTTGCAGGAGAATTTTAAATCCAACTTTTAAAATTGGTATAATCCCCCACCCCCCCATGACAAAAAGGTTCACAATTATGTGGGGCTGCAATTTATAGTTTTATACTCCTAGTGAAAAGCTTGTACACAAATGTGCATATTATGAACAATGTACTACCCTCTCTAATGTGATCTCATGGATGTGATGTATTTTTTGAGAACTCTACAAACAAGAATAATTATATTCTAAGCTGCTAGTGCATTCCATTGCTCCAGGTGCAAATGATAAGGAATGAAGTCTTTCCTGGGAACTCTTGTGAAGTAGGAAATGCCACTAAGAACTTGGCCAGTGGTAGAATTCACATCCATTAGTATTTATAAAACACCCTAGTGCCAAGGTTGTCAATCTGGTTATGAAACAAACATCACTAGTTTTTGGCATCCGTGTAAGAGTGTCCATACTCCATATTAAACACTGTATATGTATTACTAGAGGCAGTGGGAGGAGAACTGTGGGGGGCCATGGCCTCCTTCACTTTTCAAAAATTCTCCATCTCTCTTGTATTTTTGGAAAAAAAAAAAAATGATTTGGACATGAAATTTAAATAATGCCCCTCCGTGTTTTTACTAAAAACATGTAATGCATTTATATAGTTGTCTAATGCATTTTTGTTCTCTCTAATTACTCCTATATCATACATGGCTCATTAAATCAAAGTGTGTATATATATATATCAAAGTGTATTCAATGTATACCATACATAATTTAATTGTGTTTTATTCTTATTAAATTGACTTGTATATTTTTAAACATATCAAGACTTGCTCTTTTTTCTTTTTTCTTTTTTTTTGTGTGTGTGTGTGCACAAAGATAGACTCACTTGATGTAAATATTTTTATTTATGTAAGAAAATATCATATGATAAACGAAAATTACAAACATTCTTGTGTACAAGCAATAAATAAATATAATATACTTAAAAAAATATATAATACATATATATACACACAATGTGTGTTATATATATATATATATATATATATGGGAGTTGGGTTCAAGTTACACATGATGTAACTCTAATCAATGTTATACTACTCAATACTTTTTAATTGGATGTGAATTTTGTCAATCTACCGTTAGATTACATTATTTTTGTATATTTTTCATGCTTGTAAAATTTCAAGATGATTAAAGATTAATAGCCATGCCATCAATCAATTGTTTAAATTCAAGTTTTTATAGTTTAAAATAATGCATAAAAGATGAATTTATGGATTGATTAGTAAATAACTCCCAATTGACATGAAAATTGGCATGAATGTTAAGAACATATAAAAAAATGTGATTAAACGGTGTGATTTTCAAAATATGAATTATATAACAAATTATTGAGAATTATAACATTGCTTAGAGTTACATCAAGCGTAACTTGAACCTGACTCTTGACTAAAAAAATTTTCTGACTCGGTCAGTATTACTAGTCAGCTATAAATGAGATTAACTTGTTCAACCTGACTTGATACAACCACTAACCAGATAGTTACATTAAACGATATCTTAAGAGGTGCCTACAAAACAATGGTACACTTTCTTGTATCATCTCTCAAGTGGGTATTAGATATTACTTGAAGCTTTGACTTTGTGCAAGTTACAATTTATTGAAAGAAAGTGGGTAGTATGTGAAGCAGAAAGAAAAGTAATCCATTAGGAGTGTGATTTCTGTACCTTTTAACAGGTGAATTGAATTCCTTTCTCCAAATACAAACTAAAATATGGCAATGCAATTTTCATGAACTTGTACCATGTTTTTGTCAACCTTCTGCAAGATATTGTGTGATATTCCTTTCTCATATAGTGTAGCATTAATGGCTGAAAAATATAATTGGGTATTCCAAGTTTTTTACTCTGTAATCTACTGGGAGTTTTGTAATTCAACTGGTACTCTTTGATATTTCTAAAGGAGGGTTCAAAATCTCTCATTTCTAACTATTGAATTAAAAAAATAAAATAAAATAAAATCCTACATTTCTTTTCAAGCTAAATAATACTTTAGGACCAAGAAGATCACTAAGGGTCCAGCCCATCTCTACCATGAACAAGTAAAATATAAAGAAGGAGAGGGAAGATGAAAGAATGAAACATGGGTTCTCAGCAGAGTGGCCCAACCAGAGCAACCTTGGGTGACAACTGATAAGTGACAACCTTTCAATTAATATAGTGGTAGTGAATGTCGATTTGCTTTGGTTTCCATCACTTCAGTTTCTACCTCTTGTCTTGGGTTTGGTTTTAGTTAAAAGGTTTGGTTAAAAAATGTCACTAAGGTATTTGTTAATTGACCATTTTAAGAAAATATTGATACAAGTTTTATGAAAAATACAAAAAACTATCAAAAAATTTTATTACCTTTTTCTTTTCTCATAAAAATTTCTAAAAATACTTTTTAAACTGATACCCTTAAGGCATCTGTTAACTTTTCCTGGGTTAAATTTCTCACCTTTAAAGTATTCAATCATTATAACTCTATGCCCATAAAAGGAATGAATAATATAGAATACCTAAAAGAACTAGTTTATGTATCTTTCAAATTTTCTATCTATACTAGCTATTTCTTTCACTTTACAACAAGTTAATAGTAAAAGTTGCGCTTCTGCTCTTCAATATGAACAACTATTACATGCGACACTCCTAATTCACTCAATTGTTCCCTAAGAATTTATAATTTCACCATTTATTTTGTTCATTATCATAATGATGCATGCCTAGAAATATTTGTGAGAATTTTAGAATCCTATATTGACACGGATTTTATGTTAACAAATCATGTTGATGAAAGATATTTTATGGGCATGATGATTAATTGATTTTTATGGTAAGATTATTTTGAGTTGAATATTGTATTGCCTAATTGGCTTTTACATGATATGTGCTTAATTTATTCAATTCTTCATGTTATTATAATCTTGCTCATGTAGAGATAAATGTCAACACTTACAAAAGTTGAATTTGTTGCCCTTATATTTCTAGCAAGAATTACTTATTTTGGGTTCACTACACAGGATTGTAGAACACACACATATATATTATCCTTTGATTTGTCTATCTAGCATTACTCATTTTCAATTGATCTTTCTTGTTCTCTTACGCACCAAATAACGAATTTCAGGCACTTACTTTGATAATAAATCTAATTTAGCAATAAAAACAATTATATTGTACAATAATCTTGATCATTCTCATACTCGAAGTTGTCTAGCTATCTTTGTCATGTTTGCCCATTATTCTTCCCACTTTTCTTCCTATATTTACTCAATTCTTTTTCCTCCCCTCTTCTCTCTTTTTTTAGCAATTAATTATAACTGATTTTAACTAGTTGTAACTCAACTGGTTGACATTTCTTGGTACATTCAACGGAGACATCCAGGATTTAAATTTTTCTTCCTCAATTATTGAATTATCCATACAAAAAAAGAGAGAGAAAAAAAATCTAATTTGAACTACTTCTTCCACACACAATAAAAAGGAAGAGACATCAGTCCATCAAACAATTAAGCTAAAACAGTTGGAAAGAGGAAGGAATGTGAAGAGTTTCAGCCAAGAATGCTACTGACATTCAAAAAAGGAAGGAAAACGAGAAAGATTAAATAAATAAATAAAATCAAAGAAAATGTCTCCATCATGAATTGGTTTCCATAACAATATCAAAGATGTGGTGTGTGTTAGCGGACTCGTCAATTGGATTGGGGTTTCCTTTAATTTTTATTTTAAAACCAAAAAAACCAAAACAAAACCAACCCTTGTCCTATATATGCTCCTAACTCCCAACTCCCAACCAATTTTCCATCAGAATTGAAACGCAATACCCAAATTTTAAGGAAAGCTCTCTTTATAAGGAATGGAAGATGAAAGTTCTATTAGTAATATTTATTGTTTTAGGTATCTTATTATCATAAAAGATTACTGGGGCTGGAAGATTAATTACTTGAAATAAAACTAGACATGAAGTCAATTTTAGAAATTGAACCACAAAAGTGATGCCTCATAATAATGCTTAAGGAAAAGCAAGACAACATAAAAATATGCACTATGAAAAAAAATACTACAAAATCTACCTCTAGCACCCGTAAATGATAGAATATAATGTTGCGCAAATGCATAAAAGGGAAATTTGTGCGTTAGAAGTATTACTTCTTATATGTGGTAGGTGTTTAATGGAAAATTGTTGGATACTCTCAAAATACGGGACATGGTATTCATTTCTCTTATATTTATGATAAACCCTACCATGAATTTAATTAGTAAAATTTACCATAAATGTGAGAGATAGGAAACTTGGAAATTGCTTTAGTTGTTTTTTCAGTTGTGTAAAATTATGTAAAATAGTTTATGTGTAACAAATTCTTCCCTATTTTAAAATGTAATTTTGGGGTGTTTTGAAGATGCAGTTTCTCTAAAATAGTAAAATCTAGTGGACCCAAACACAACATTTTTTACATTTTTGGTTAAAATTGTATTTTTGCTCTCTAAAAATGGGGCCGAACATACTTCTCAATTCCCATCATCCTTACATATTCTTTTCCTTTTCTTTTTTTGTTTTCTTTTTTTTTCCATGTATGAAATTTTTTTCTTTGCACAAATTAAATTCACAATATTCTTTTGTCAAATACAGATAATCATTAGGTACTTCGTGATGCAGTACTCTTTTAAAACAAATAGTTTGTGTGTAATAAACACATATTTTAAAATAAAAGGTAAGTCCCAACTTTTTTTTTTTTTTTGAAGTGAAAACCATAATCATTCATTCATGAAATAACAATTATCCAAATACAAAGCTTCCAGAATGGGTGGTGGAGATTCTTCCAACCAAACAACCTCATCATCTACTTGTCTTGCATATTTTGCTAAAGCATGCGCAGCAGAGTTGGCACTCCGTTTAACACAACTAAAAGAACAGATTTGTAGAGTCAAAACAATACAGCCTATGTCCTCATAAATATGTCCTAGCCTAGAAAAGTTGATCTCTGATGACATAATGGTCTTCATCATAGTGGCATTGTCCCCTTCTATTATTAGCTCTCTAAACCCAGCTTCCACTGCAAACTCAACAGTACTTCTGCACGCCAGCACTTCAGCTTCTTCGCTGTCCACTACTAGAGTTCCCCTTGCCGAGATAGCTGCCATCACTTCCCCTTTGTCATTGCGCACTATTGCTCCAAAACCTGAGGTGCTAATCCCTTCAAACACTGCTGCATCAAAATTGAGCTTATAAAGCAAACCCAATGGCAGACTCCATGAAGCCTGAGGCTGCACCACTCCACCGGATGCCTGGACTAACAAGAGGTTCTGGGCTTCTCTAAACTCTTTCAAAAAGTCTTTTGCTCTCCTATTCAGTCTCTGTGGGTCCTACAACTTTCCCCCATGCAAAATAGCATTTCGTTGGTTCCATATAACCCAACACTGAACCAGAAACAGTTCTAGTTCCTCCCTTGAAATTCTGTCCAGCAAATCTTCAAGCAGCTGCACCATATCAACTTGACTTGTCGCCTGTTTCTGCACTCCAATATTACTACTTGCCCAAACGTCTTGCGCAACCCCACATTCCCATAAACAATGCAGTACCGATTCAGCTCCCTGTTTACACAATCCGCATCTATTATCATCAGTGATCTTTCGGCGAGCCAAATTTTCTCCTGTTGGCAAAATGTCATGGCAGACCCTCCATGCAAATATTTTTATTTTGTTTGGCACTCGGCATTTCCACAGTTTGTTCCATATCCAATCTCGGTCATTCCTCCCTGAGCTCCCCTCCAAACCATCTACCTCCTATGATAACAATCTAGCCATATGATATCCAGATTTCACCGTATACACTCCTTTCTTATTTGGAAGCCACATTATCGAATCTGGTACTTGTCTTCTACTCAAGGGAACCCGAATAATAGCCTCCACATCCTCCCTGTGAAATTTTGCAGCAAGCACTCCACGGTCCCAGTCAAGCACTGTCCAATCAATGAGCTCTGAGACACGCCATTCTCCATCCACTTCCAAGGGCATGTGTAGGACCTTGTTTGTTGGATAATTTGGAATCCACCTATCCTGAGTGACCCGAATATTTGAGCCATCTCCTACCCTCCAATAGCACCCTTTTTTCAGAATAGGCTGGGCTGCCATCAAGCTTTTCCACACATAGGAACTATTTGGCACATCAGTTGCTTCCAAAAAATTACTTCTAGGAAAATAGCTCGCTTTGAAGCACCTATACAGCAATGACTTAGTGTCTTGTAGCAATCTCCATCCTTGCTTTGCCAACATTACTAGATTAAAACATTGTATATCTCAAAAACCCATACCTCCTTCCTTCTTTGGTTTGGATAGTACTTGCCAACTCTTCCAGTGTATCTTCCTTTCATTACCAACTTGTCCCCACCAAAATCTAGCACACATAGCATTCAGGTCATTGCATAATTTTACCGGTAACTGAAATACTCCCATCGTGTAAGTGAGAATAGATTAGGCCATCGCTTTCATAAGTACTTCCTTCCCAGCTCTAGACAGTAATTGGCCTTTCCATCTCTGTATTTTTTTCCAAACTTTATCCTTTAGATAGGAAAAAGTTTGGTATTTAGATCTGCCAACTAGGGGAGGTAGCCCCAAATAAGTCTCAAACCTATCAACCTCCCAAACTCCCAGAGCCATTCTAATTCTTGCCCTCTGATCCCCATCTGTATTAGTACTAAAATAGACTAATGATTTTTCAAAATTGATACATTGTCCCGATGCAGCTGCATATGTCTGTAATACCTCAGTAATGGCCTGCACCTCCTCTTGAGTTGCTCGACAAAATAATAGCGAGTCATCAGCAAATAACAAGTGAGATAGGTTAGGTGCTTTTCTGCATATGCTTACTCCATGGATCCGCCTATCCTCCTCTGCCTTGGCTAATAATGATGAAAAGCCTTCTACACACAACAAGAACAAATAAGGTGACAAAGGGTCTCCTTGTCGGATCCCCCTAGAAGGTTTAATATTACCATAGGCTTTTCCATTAATGCGTACAGAAAATGTAGGAGATGTCACACAGGTCATAACCCTATCAATCCAAGCTTTAGGCAAGCCCAATCTAGACATAATACCCTTCAAAAAAAGCCATTCCACACGATCATATGCTTTACTAATATCCAATTTCAGAGCCAAAGAACCACGTCTACCCGATCTCCTACCATGCATGGTATGCAGAGTCTCATATGCTACTAAAACATTATCAGTAATCAAACGACCAGGGACAAAGGCACTTTGAGTGGGAGATATCAATAAAGGCAAAATGAGCTTCAATCTATTGGCCAACACCTTTGAAATAATTTTATATATGACGTTACAGAGACTAATAGGTGTATAATCAGACATCCTCTCTGGGGAATTAACTTTCAGAATAAGCACAATATGAGTATAATTAATTTCAGGCAGCATATTACCAGAATTCAAGAAATCTAACACAGCATTAGTCACATCATTCCCTACTATATGCCAAAACTTTTGATAAAATAAAGCATTCATATCGTCAGGTCCAGGAGCCTTTGTTGGTCCCATCTGGAACAACTGCTTTGACTTCTTCTGCACTATATTCACTGGACATCACTTCTAGCATATTCGGGGTCACTTTATGCTGTACTGTGTTGAGACACTCATCCATCCGGTCACATCCACCAGAACTAAAAATAGAGTCAAAATAATTTGTTGCCACCCTAGCAATATCCTCAATTCTCTCAACCCAATTCTGCTGTTGATCCCTTATACCTTGGATCAAATTCCTTTTTCTTCTTTGGGATGCCTTGGAATGGAAAAACTTGGTGTTTTTATCACCATGTTTCAGCCAAGAAACTCTAGATCGTTGATGCCAATAGATCTCTTGCTTGGTAAGAAGGTCATCCAATCTCTTGCTTACTTTCGTAAACTTGGCTTTATTCTCCTCAGTCAGTTCACCAGTGGTTAAAGCTTCAACTTTTTTCTCCAATCTTTTAATCTCCTCAGCATTTGGATGAGTTTTCGATACACCCCATGCCATCAAATCCACCCCACAAGCCTTTATTTTTTTCCTGAATAACAGCTATGGCCGAACCTCTCCCAACCTCCATGATTCCTCCACAGTTTTCTCACAGTCCTCCCATAATAGCCATGATTCTTCAAATTTAAACCCCAGTGCACCCTTTGCTCGACTTTCTATATCGGATCTGGTCTGCATGATCAAAGGGAGGTGATCCGATGCATGTGAAACTAGATGAGTGATTGTAGTAGCAGGAAATCTCTCCTTCCAACCAATGTTAGCCACTGCTCAATCTAACCGCTGCCTGGTGTTTGCTCTCCCTGGTCTTTTATTGTTCCATGTGAAAGGATACCCACGAAAACCCAAATCCACTAAACCACAAGAGTCCAATGTCAATCCAAACTCCTCCATCTAATTATATGGCGGTGGATAAAAGCTCTGTTTCTCCTTAGCATATAAGATTGCATTGAAATCTTCTATGCTACACCAAGGCCCATTAACCATAGTAGAGAGATGAGATAAAAGAGCCCAAGATTTTGTTTTTTGGCTAGCTTTAGGCCAGCCATAGAAGCAAGTTAAGTACCATTCAAACCCATCATCCTCCACAACCTTAGCTAGAATGTGATTCTCTGTGTAATTAATCACGTCAAGTTGCACTTCCGGTTTCCATAACAAAGCCAGTCCCCCTCCCGAATTCGGTTTCTTGACAATAAGTTTATTCTTGTAAGGTATTTCTCTACAGTGATAATCAAAACCTTCCCTATCCAATCTTGTCTCCAATATTGGTAAATTACAATAAATATATAAAATTAAGGGAGTTTAAACTTTAAATTCCAATGAAAAAGTGAAACCCCCTGATCAAATCCCAATACAACAACAATAGTAGCATTGTAGAAACAAAGACTTTGTTCCAGATTAATTATGAGGGATCAATCATAATATCCCTAAAAAATCAATTGGAGAGATGCTTAAATGTCTAGGCAAAGATTTGTATGACAAATTCAATTTTAATAATTCATCTCACCATCATTTAGTATGTGAATATGGTAATAATTTATCTCTTTACGAAAGGCTTTTGATCGATGTTTATCAAAGGAAAAAGGAAATAATAAAAAGGTAACATTATCGTTTTCAGGTTAAACCGTTAAAGCGACCACGACCCATAACTCCGACCTTCATGGTTGTACCAACGTATGACCATAGAGCAATGATCTCATCGGCACAAGTAAAACGATTTAGACCTACAACTAAAATAAAGTATGATACAGTGTTGATAAGATGCATCGTCATTCGTGTTCCTCGGAAATACACAAATTAAACACATTTTCTGTTTGATTTGACACACACTATTGGTCCATATGTAGCTGTTTAGTTAGAACAGAAATCTAACTTTGGGTCCGTAGCATTTAAGAATCCAAAACTATTAGACACCATGGAAAGATAAAAATGTGCGAATTCCAGATGCGCATGCATGTTATGGAAAATAATGCTTTTTTTTTTTTTTGTCAAGCTGAACCTAATCACGTATTTGAAACTATAATTTCACACTGAGAATTGACAGTCCTTAAACTTTTAAAAATGAGGGATTGTTACTTGTTAACGAGGGTTTGGTTTGGTTATTTTGATGTTAAAGACATTATTTTCATTCAGCCAATCAATTATTGGGGCCTCCATGCAACTGTTTCAACTTGGTTAGGTCTGGTCCAGAAGTGCTGTAATGATATTACACTTATACAGATATACGAATAGTTCTCATTTTGCCATACATGCATATTCATCTAG
>JARYZH020000419.1:0-221042 GCA_030021035.2 Notholithocarpus densiflorus
AAACTCAATTCTTGTTGGTCTTTTAACGTGTAGCGTTCTAGTCTTGTCAAAGTCCATAGTGATGTGCTTTTCTAGTCAAAGTCCATACCACATGCTAATGTCATGATCATTTTTTTTTGTACGGAAAGTTGGTATACCAACAATATTTTCCTTTTTGAATTATGAAATTTTTTTTTTTTTTTGAATTAGAAGTTTTTCTCTCAATGATTTGAAGTAATTTCATTACAATTATTAATGTGACCATTCATATGATTATCACAGGATTATTAAATTATAGAAAATACTAAAGTTATGAAAATAATAAAGGTACAAACTATTTTACAAACTGTCTAATTGACTATTAGATCATGTAACTAAAAGTAAAGTATACAATCTTTATATATTATGTTGAAACAGTTTGGGGAAATTTTTTTTTTTTGGAAAATTAATTACACTTTATCCTCATAAATTATATTACTTTTACTTTTATCTCCTAAACTATAAATTTTTTTTTTTACACTTACTACTTAAATTATAAGAATGCACACTTACTTTTCTAAATTATTACCCATAGGATGAGGTGCAAAATGTAATAATTTAGGGAAGATAAGTGTGTACTCTCATAATTTAGGTGGGCAACTATTACGGGAGTATTAGCTTAAGAAAATAAAGTATAATTTTCTCAACAATTTTTAATCCAAACCAATTTGGAGAAAGTCTATCTTTTCAAAGTCGCATAAAATTCTCTTCACACTTTTTCGTTGAAAGCTTTTTTTATTTTTTATTTTATTATTATTTTTTTAATGCATCGTTATTTAGCTGCACAAAAAGAGTTTAATATATACCCACTCAAATTCCTCTGACCTCATTTCCTATGATTGAACCTGACTTATAATTTGGGGTTGCCTACAAAACTGTTTATGTACTATTTGAGCCCGGCCCCTACGTCATTAAACTTGCCGAAGTAACAAATCAATCAAAACAGTTTAAAAATAACATATCAGATTAAGAGCATCTCCAACCGAAAATGCCATCCTATCTCGTTATACCATCTCAAAAAGTTACTTTATCAATTATACCATTTCATTTTATAATACACCCAGCATTCCAAAACTCTATTATTTTACCATTTTATTAAAATATTATTTTTTAGTATTTCTTTATTATTTCTTTCCAACGTGGTTTCTTTTTCAAATTCAACTGTTTTCAAATTCAACTATTCCAACGAGCAATTTTCAACAACCTGCGAGTATTTTTTTTTTTTCAATTTATTTCCAACTATTTCAACAACCCGGATGTATTTTTTTTTTTTTTCCAATTTCTTTCCAACTATTTCAACAACCTGCCAATTTTTTTTATAGAAAGAACTTGCCAAATATCAATGTACTCAAATTTGCCAACTTTAAAAATCTACATACATATATATTCCATCAAACTTGTCAAATATCAATGTAAAATCCACATACATATTTATAGATGCATCCTGTTAAATATTAATGTATTCAACCTGTCAATTTTAATGATCCACATACACACATATATATAGAACTTGCCAATTTGATCTTTTTTTTTGAGAAAGAAGCTGTCAAATATCAATTTACTCAAACTTGCTAACTTTAAAAATTCACATACATACATATATATACAACCTGCCAAATATCAATGTACTCAACCTGCCAACTTAAAAAATCCACATACATATAAATACATACAACCTGCCAAATATCAATGTATTCAACCTGCTAATTTTTAAAATTCACATACATACATACATACATATACATGCAACTTGCCAAATAGAAAAATGTACTCAACATACCAACTTTTATAATCCACATACATATATATAGATACAATCCACATACATAACTATCAATGTTGTCTTTAAAAGACTCGTACATATATCAAATTATAATAAGTGCTGGTAATAAAATTAAGCCCCTGACAATACATTTTAATAAGTGCTGGTAATACAATATTAAGACCAATAACTCCAATTTCAGCACATATCCGTAATTCGTCTTTGACTAAAAAAAACTAAACCATTAGGGAAAGGAGAGAAACAAAATACATATGACCAAGAAGAGACTGAAGATAATATGATGAAGACCATTAAAATGCATAATTTTTTTCAATTGGTAAGTTACACACACCCAATGGGTCTTGAACCTACAACCTCTCCCTCCGCCTAGCACTTATAGGTGGAGGTGGTGTCAGTTGAGCTAGAGCTCATTAGCCAACAGAAAAATTGAATTTCTGTTGCCAGAATATGATTGCTATAAGAAAAATGATTTGCAGATTCACAGAATTGCCTGGAGACTTTAAGAACAACACCCTCCACAACCCAAAAGAAGTTCAAAAAAAAAAAGAAAAAAAAAGAAAAAAGATATATATATTAAGAACTGGTAAACCCACCTCGATGTATGATGCAGCTGGTTCTGAGTGCTTCTCATTTGTCCTCGCAATAAATATGTCCCAAAAGACGGACTACCATTCAAAAAGAAAACCACCAGGTGCATCAATAGCTAGAGTACATCTACACACAAAAGCCACAATTGTTATGAATTATGAAATAGACATAGAGTATGGGAAGTCCAGAATACATATTAAATCTTTGTTCTTTGCAAATCTTCACATATTCTTACCAACAGGATCTGAAGACACTTTCCCTTCGGCTTGAAATGCTTTTGCAGTAGAATGTAATTTCCTCTTCATAAGATAGTCATATATATACACATCCAACCTATTGTACAAAGACCAAACTAGTCAGATTGTAAAACAATACAAATATAAAAATCAAAATTGATACAAGCCCAGCATTTAAACACCAACAAAATGAAGAAAAATATTGTCCAAAAAATAAAGAAACAAATACCACCCTCGGTAACTCAGAAAATCAAAATTTTCTGACAATTATGCAAAAGTAAAACCTTACACAAATTTTTGGCTTGGTTGGATTTCTAAATTAACTTTTTGAATCTTAATTTTTTTCATCATTTGAGAGGAGAGAACAAAAACCTCCATTCAACCAAGCCTAATAAGACTATTTGCCTCGAGTCCTTGACTAAAACAATATGAAAACAATATAAAAAAAAATCGACCCCCACCCAAAGAAAACAAGAAATAAATCCAAAAGCACCCCAAAAACCAGAACCAAAAAGAAACCAAGAAGTAATAGAAGGCAACAACAAAAACAAGAACACCAAAATCATCGCAGACAAAATAGACTCTTAAGAAACTTCAACATGCCCATTTAGAAACATATTAGAATACAAGCACCAATCACAGAGTAAAGTTCAAATCAAAACCCTAGACCCAAAAAAGAGCTAATGAAAAACTAAACACCAAAAAAAAAAAAAAAAAAAAAAAAGAAGGAAATTTTGTATAGAAAAACAGTCCTAAAAACTGACAAATCAACCAAATCTTAAAATTTAAAAAACACACACTAAAACGGATTTGGGTGAATTGGCATTCGGCAGAGGCTTGGTGATTCGGAGAGAAAAGCGAGGCTTGGCGATGGGTGAGGGTGATGGAGTGAAAAGTTAAATGGGTATCTAGAGTGTTGGGTTTATGAGATGAGTGAATTGGTAAAACGGATTTGGAGATGGGTGAGGGTGAATCGGCAGAGGCAGAGGCTTGGTGATTCGGACAGCGGCTTGGTGATCGGAGAGAAAAGCGAGGCTTGGTGATTGGAGAGAAAAGCGAGGCTTGGTGACAGCGGCTTGGTGATCGAAGAGAAAGAGAGAAGCTTGATGGCGCGAGAGAAAGAGAAGCTTGTGATGGCACGAGAGAAAAACAGGGGATGGGAGTCCGGTTCTGTAGCAAGAGAGAGAGAGAGAGAGGGGATTAAAATACACTAAATTGTTTTGGCATAGCGCTACAATACCATCTCACAAATGAGATGGTACTGTAGCGCTATGCCAAAAAAATTTGGCCTCTGATGGTTTTAGCCATCCAGTTGTTGGCATATTTTGGGCTTGTATGCCAAATGTGCTTTACATTTGGCATTTGACAAGCCCATTGCTGATGCTCTAATATAACATAAGAGCATTCATATCTAGTTTCTACAAAATATTCTATTTTACCATCTTAAAAGTTACTTTATTATTTATACCATACTATTTTATAATACACCCAACATTTCAACTTTTATTTTCCTATTCAACTCATTAAAATAATATTTACTTCCCAATAAAATAATATAATCCAATCTCTCTCATCCCTTTTCCCACATTAATTTGTTTATCTTTTCCCTATGGTCTCTCTCTTTCAACCACCCATCACCACCACCTCTGCCACAAGAAGCCCACCACCATTGTTAAGAAATCCGACCCCTACCACCAGGAACAAAACCCATAAAATCCACCACCACCTCGATCCACCCACAAAGCCCACAAACCTAGCACGGTAACAACACAAAAAATCAAAGAAAAATCCACCAGCACCACGGCAACAATACAAAAAAAAAAAAAAAAAATCAAAGAAAAATCCACCATCACCACGGCAAATCCACAGCAACAACACACCCACCACCACCATGGACAGAAACTCACAAAAAATCAAAGAAAAATTCACATCAGAACTCACCGGAAATCAAACCCATCAGAACCCATCTCTGCCACCATAACCACACTGGAACCAAAACCCAACATCATAGCCCCCAACATCGCCACCGTGAGGCACACAACCACGGAACCCAGCCACAACCACACCTATGCCACCACTGCACCTTCACAACCAAAACCCCCATGCCACTACAACCCACCACGACCTAGACCCACCATGCCGCTGCCACCTACCAACCTAAAACCCACTACCACACAAATCAAAACCCCACACCCACACCACCAAACCACATCAAAGACCAGCACAGAACCTAGATCAACCTACACCACAAACCATCACAAACCTAGATCAACCCACACCATAAACCCAAACCAACCCACACCACAAACCTAGATAGACCCCACCATCACAGACCACCCCAAAACCATCGACCAAAAATCCATGCCGCCACCAGAGATTACAACCCACACCGACGCCTACCTCCGTCGCTACCACCTCCACACGGGATTTTGGGTTTGAGAAAATAGGTTTCGATTTTGAGGAGAGGAGAGGAGAGAGCAGACCAAGAACCAGAGTGAGAGAGAAGAGAAGGAAGATAGAGAGAAATGAAAGAAAGAGAGAAAAAAGTAATAAATAGAGAGAGAAAAGAGAGAATTAAATATAATAAAAATTTATACAAGCTTGCTACAGTGCCATCATACATTTAGGATGGCATTGTAGCATAATTGCAACTTTTTTTTTTTTTTTTTTTTTTTTTTTTTTTTTTTTTTTTTTTTTTTGCAATTACAAGACTTTGCAAGACCGGGTAATGAGGGGTTTTGGGGCTCTGATACTAAATTGAACCAACATATGACATTTGCAAGACTCAATGTGAATGCTCTAACATTTTCCATTTAGACTGAAAACGGCTTAACTACCACGTAGAAATAGTATTTTACGGGTAGAATCTAAAAGACAAATCCATTTTAAAAAATGGGCTGTGTTTATTGCACATAGCGTGTGCATACACACATTGCCCGAAATAGTTTGAAATTATGACTTAAAGTCACAATTTCAATATATGTCAAGTAGTATATATATACACATTAATGATGCATAAAAAATGTCAGTGAGTCGACGGTCCAAATGAAGAGCTCCTGAAGACCTACAAGGATGAACACACTTTCGGAGAGCGTGAGTGTGGGGTCAGCCTACTAGCCAACGACCCTCTGATGAATAAGTCAGTACCTTATAAGATCTCTAAAACTCTCGAAGCATAAGAGATTTAGAATTGTGTTTTTGGCGTACCTCAAAATTGGGGTGTCTTGGTATTTATAGAGGGATTTGTGGATGACCACCATAGTTGAACCGCAGGGATTTGGGGTTATCCCGGAGTTGACTTGTAGGAGATGAAAGTTATTCCTTAGCTGACTTGTAGGAGATGAGAGTTATCCCTTTGCCGGTAGGTATGTAAATGTAGGAGAGTCTTAAATAATAGCTACTATGTGACCGTAGTAGTAAAGTAGGCTTCGTAGGCTTGTCTTCACCCGTTCTTTGATGGGGGTGATAGACGGGTGTCAAGGTCAAGCTCGCAAGTGCTTACTTGTCTGTTCTTGTATGTGACAAATGAGTATTGAATGACGGACTTGTAATGTCCTTATAAGTCTTTGTAGGTGAAGGATGACTCATTGGAGTAGACGTGATAGGTTATGTTTGTTGTATTGAGTCTTCTGTTGTGAAATTTTAAAGTACTCGCAAGTGTATGAACCGTACTAAAGCATAGTTTGACAAGAACGAGGTCGAAGCCACAGGGACTTGAATGAATGTAGGAAAATTAATTAAACCTTAACCAAATTAATCCTAATCTAGTTTAATAAAAATTGGTTTTTCGATTTAAAAAAACTAAGCAAATAATAAAATTAAGCAAATAGTTAAACTAAGCAAAAGATATAAAGCAATAAAAAGATGTAAACAATCAAGAGAAAGGAATTAAGGTTTTGGAATCCGCCTTGTTAATTTATATCAGCATATATTTACGATCATTAATTTTTTCCAACCACTACATGATAATCTAGAAATCAATCTTGCTACCATGGAAAATATTATCTTTAAAACTTCTACTTAAATATCTAAAGCATGTTCTTCTTCGCTTCTTAAGTATAAAATCAAATCATCAATTGTATTCGTAGCCAAACAAATCACAAGATATATCCAATTCTAAAAATCAAATCATAAATTGTATCCATTGACAGACAAATCACAAGCGATATCTAATTTTATAATCAAGAATTAATAAACCAAGCATTCAATTAATTAAGATAAATCCTAAATCATAAAAAAAACATGATTGAATTCATATCTAGAATCTCATCTTAATTAATTGATATGAAGCAAGAACAATTTAAATCATTAAAGAACAACTATTGTGGGAAAAATCAAATCACATAAACAATACTGATAATCCTTAACAAGGTTTCATCTTCAACCCTAATTATAAATTTAGCTACTCATAGTAATTGAAAGAAAACACAAAAATAAAATACTAAACTTTAAACTAGAAAAATAATTAAAACTAACTGTCATGGAAGAGGTAGCTGCAGCTCTCTATACATTCAGCCCTCAGCGCTAGCACTCGCCTCACTTTTCTATTTGCTCATATTTATATCGCACAAAGACATGCACTTCAAAGAGAAGCCGCCTGACTCTATGAAAATTTATAATACAAGTGAAACTAGGATTGTAAGCCACGCGCTACACTTTAAGTTGTGCCCAGCTGAAACCAAAGACTAGCCCAAGAGTGTTTGTGTTTCAATAAGAAATAGAGAGGCCCACCAACAATTAACAAATGTTCATTTAAACCTCAAGCCCATGTATCTCTTCCACGTGAATAAGCTCCTTATCAATTAGTTCTTTTCTTTGCTCCTTCACGTATCTCCAGGTCCTTCTTTTCATGTTGGCTTTGAATCAATAGGCCTGGACCTCTTTTCTTTATGGCCTGTTGGGAAGTTTAAAAAAGGAGGGGAGTAGAGTAGAGGGAGGGAGAGTAATTCAATTACCTTATTTGGAAGTTTTTTATGAAAGGAGGGAGAGGAGTTTGGAGGGGTTTTAACCACCTCTAACTCCTCATTTTTAATTCCCCCAAATTGAAGAGATTTGGAGGAAGAGTAGAGTAGACAAATTATTGACTAGATAAATTTCCCCATTTACCATTTCTAAATTAATAATAGACTAATGTTGCAAGTCCATTTTCAAATAGGAATAAATTTGTCTATTTTAATCATTTATTTTCCTCTCCATCCTAATTTTTAAAACATCCAAACAATGAGAAGGGCTAATTACTCCCTTCCCCCTTACTAATTTTAAAAACATCCAAACAAGGTGGAGGGGAACCATTCCCCTCTACTCTCCTCCCCACTACTCTCCTCCCTCTCTAAACTTCCAAATAGGTCATTAATTTTCTTTCTACTTGCTTAGCTCGTCTTGCTTTTATTTTATTTACTTCATGCCCTCTAGGTCCTTCAGGTTGGGTTAGCAACTGACTTAGCCCCACTTTTCATGTAAAGCCTTTATCGCCTATTAAACAAAGATAATATATCATCAGTAGCAAGATAGCTTAAAAGTATGACAAAAAATGCAAATATGAGAGTATTTTATTATATATATTTCATGCACATCATCTTCCATTTCTGAAAAGTCAGTATTTTCAGAAGACGTAGCTTATTTTGAAAGGTTGACCGTGGAGTTAGCTAAAAAGTTCCCTATCAGCTGCCCCCTATTCTATAATTGTCCCTCTTTTTTGGACGAGCCACAGAATCTCAGTACCATTCATTTTTTTTTTTTTTTTTTGGTTCTTCTTTTCTCTTTTTATCTCCCTTTTTTATTTTATTTTATATAATTTTTTGGACATGTGGCAGCTTTTGATTGGCTCGCCATCTTGTCGTTTGGTGTTCCCTAGATTTTTGCTTATAAATAGGTGAATTTCCCTTTCAGACCTCACTTATTTCCCAAATTTTTGCCTAAGCCCTTTCGAGAGCTCCTTTAGTTGTCTACTTCTCCCTCGTTTGACTGTTACACGTCTGGTCTTTTTCCCATCCGAATTCTTGCCCGTTCAAGTTCTTAATCATCTGAACCTTGTTTGTTGGTACTGGTAAGTCATCTCGACCTTTCTTTATTCCATTAATTAGATAAGGCCCATAAAGTCGGACGAGTAGGGTGGACTTAGCCTTATTTTGTCATTGTAGGGGTAAGGATGAGTGAGTTCGGGTCTACCAGTAGCCCCTCATCGTCCAAATGTAGAAAAATGGATGATCGAGGGTTGCCTCCAAGTGTGAGCACAGATTCAATTGATGACGTCCTTTCTTTAGAGTCATCACAAACAAGTCTGTCTGGGGCTGAGTCAAGAGAAGACTCACCTGATGCTAAGCTAAAGGAGGGCTCATTGTCTAATGTTGAGTCATTTGAGGCACTTCTTCTGATGCTGGGTCATCAGGTGCCATCCCAATAGATGAAGATGGTGGCTCCTCTTCATTTGAGGGTCCTGATTGTCCCTTTGTCTTGCTTGAAGAGTGGGAGGTAAACAAGTATTGCTCTTCCCTTTCCAAAACAAAGTTGAGCAAGATATGATCAAACTTTCAGATTCCCCACAATGTACCTACTAGATTAGTTGAGGTTGGGGAGAAGAGCTATTCTCATGACAGTGAAGGGACCGATTTGTATGAGGCTTCTTTCGTAAGTGGATTGAGACTCCCTCTGAATCACCTTACTAGGAAGTTATTAAGAAGACTAGGCGTAGCCATTTCTCAATTGGCACCTAACACCTGGCGTGCTTTTGTTGGAGCTCAAGTGCTACGGCCTACGGGGAATCATGAGTGATGGTTGAGAGAGCCTCTCCTTGGATGAGTTTTTGTATTGCTACAAACTCTTACTTGTGCCTTTAGCTAAGGGGATGTACTATTTTAAGTGTAGGAAAAAAGAGTACAGTCTAGTCACTGAAATTCCATCTTCCAATAGAGATTGAAAGGAGAAGTTTTTCTTCATTTGTAGTGCTGATTGGTATGTGGAGCAGAGGAGGTTGGCATCGTAAAATTTGTTGATTGTACTTAAGGGGTGATGCCAAAGTTAGGTGAGTTGTCCAAAAAGTCTTGTTTTATTTATATAATTATATAAAAATAAAATTAATGTTAAGTAAAAAGATATTAAGAGTTGAAATAAGACTTGGATCCATAAAGATTATAACTCTAAAGGCCTAAGTTTTTTGGGAGATAGTTCAATAGTTAAAACTTAAGAGTGTGAGGATTTGAACCACCTAAGTTACAAGGCTCATGACGTTTAGGACAAAATTAAATTTAAAAATTTTGGATCAAATGAATAAATGAGAAGCCACCTAGCTTTTATTTTCCCATCCTTTTTAATATAAAGAAGTGATGCACAACTTTTGATAGGATTATTCTATTCTTTTCCTATGAGATATCTCGAAAGACCAATGAGCCTGACTAGCTCACTTTGATTTACTGTAATTTGATAAATATATAATGATAAATTGCAAAATACACCCTTGAAATTTAGAGTTATTTGAATTTTTCAACTTGAATTTTCAAAATTTTGATTTGACTCTTAACATTATGTATTGTTTTGATAGTTCGACTGGAATTTTCAAAATTTTGATTTGACTCCTAACATTACGTATTGTTTTGATAGTTACACATTCCGTTAGTTTTTTTTGCTAATGTGTCTGTTAAGTGATACATCAGTTTGTCAAATGGACTAATTGATCCAATAAAAATACATCTTGTGTATTACAATATTCAATATAATTAAATTATTTTAAAAATCTTTGAAAAATAAAAATAAATCTTTAAAATCTATTAAATTAATCAAATTAAAAAAAAAATTAACTTTTTAAAATTTTATCACATGAAGAAATTGGATATTCTCCCCAGAAAAGTTTTGAGCATTCAAAATATTTCCAAGAACAACAAAATTTCTTTCCTAACAAACGCTAAAAGAAAAAAAGAAAAAAAAGAAGAAGCAAGGGCTTTGATTATAGTGTTCCAAGAAAAGCAATTTGGTTTGGGCATTTGGTCGAACACCTTTGTACGTATTATATACACTGTGATTGGAAAGCGCACAGAATTTGAGGACTTCGACAGCGGCCAGTGGTAGTGGATTTGGGCAGTTTTGATCACATGGGCATGGACTTGATTCAAGTCTTAGATGGTTTTGCAGAGTGTGATACTTGAGAAGGGTGAGCATGGTTGAGATGGTGGCATGGTGGGCTTGTATATTGTGGAATTCATGGATCAGAGGTTGAGAGGAGACTTGTTTGTTATTGGGTTGTATTCATTAAATCTGACCACATGCCACATATACAATTGTATCCAAACCCAGATTATTATTATTATTATTATTAATTTTTTATAGTCAAAGGGTCAAACCAAACCCATATTTGAATATAAATAGAAGAAATTTCTGTTTGGATGCTAAAAATGCTGTAATTTTTTGTAATCGTGTTTTTAATTTGTGTAATTTTGTGTTTGTACGAGACATTTAGGTCCAGAACTGTTCTTGGTGCTGGGCTTGATTTCGGACTAATTTTTCTCGAGTTTTTTTTTTTTTTTTTAGAAGAAAATTTTGAATGCTCATAGTTTTCCTAGGGAGAATATCCAATTTGTTCATGTGATAATTTTGTTTTTTATACAATGTGATAAAATTTTAAAATTTTAATTTAATAGATATTAAAGATTTTTTAAAATTACTTAATTATTTATACTACTAATAACATAATTCTTTATTTGAATTTCATTATTTTGCGTATTAAAATATCCTCATACAATTTTTGTTTGGGGGCTGATTTGTGTCACTAATTTATTAGTCTATACAAACTTCCACACACACAGAGAAATTAGTATTTTTTTATAGTGAAATCCTTAAAATTAAATATTTCATAGAATTAAATTCATCGTCCATAGTGAAATCCTTAAAATTTTTATTTTTAATATAAGTTACCAAATTGCCTACCATTGCGAGTAAAAAAAATTCAATTAAATTAATGAAGTGTTCAAAGACATGAATAATCCAAAACTTTAAGAGATAAGAGAACACAATTTACAATAAAAAATGAATTTGAGAAACAATATATTCTTTATAACTACTAGACCAGTTAGACAATTTTTTTAAGAACATTGGGGGGAAGTCCCAGTTTTGGGAGCTAATTATTAAAGTATTAAATATTTCTATATAGTATATAGATATTTTCAAAAATTTGATCCCCTAACCCTAACATGTTGCTTCACCCCTGTCTTCATGAGAGTTGGAAAAAAAAAATCAAGAGTTTCAATTTTAAGTAGTTTCTTCCATTCATATCAGTCACTAACTCACGTACAAATAACTAATTAAAAAAAACCTCACGTAGAGAAATATTTTAAGAATTAGGACATTATCTCTGTCTCACTTTAAAACATTATGACACTAAACTTAAAATAAAAAATAGAAAAAAGAGCCTTATAGCATGCGCTAGTATTAGATAGTGTAATACATGTGGTAAGATAATGTGTCACTTAATGGAAAAATCAACAAAAAACTAACGGAGGGTGTAACTATCAAAATAATATGTATCTTTAGGGGTCAAATCCAAATTTTGAAACTTGAAGATATAAAATTTAAATACCCCAAATTTCGGGTCCGTTTGGAATCTGCTTATTTTGCTGAAACTGAAAACTTTTTGTTGAAAGTACTGTAGATAAAGGTAAATGTTAGTTGAAATAGTACAGTGGGACCCGTAAATAATACCTGTAGGGACTAAGGCCCAAAACAATGTATTGGGCCTTGGGCTTGTCCGAGGACACTCGCAAGTCCGAGGAGGACGAAACGACTATCAGATGGTTCCTCGTAAAAATCTGATAAACAAGAGATGAAGGGAAGTAATCTCGAGGAGGAATAACTCCTCGGATACGGCGGATGTAGTCCAAGTATACCCTCCAGCAATTAAAACGTACCCCATGAACATGTGGGAGGAAAATAGACCTAAAATATCTAAAGAAAGTTGCTACCACCACATTAAATGCACTGCATCTACTTTCCTGGCCGCATTAATGAGGAGAGTACCTATGAACAGTGCTGCCTTGGCTACCACAACTCACAGAAGGCTGAAGGGGGTGTCCAATGGGATGGGCAATCAAGTGGGGATTCAGATAATCAACAAGTGTAGGGTCAAGATGATCAAAGAAGAACTATATAAGGTAAAAGAGCCCCTATAATGAGGAGAGGAGAAAAAAGAAAAAAGAAGAAAAAGGAAAGAGAGAGAGATGAGAGGCTATATTAGTCTAAACTATCTTAATATCTAACAGTGATCAATACAAAATAATGATGATCTCCTTGGATAGAAAGTCCATTGACATTAATATTGCTTATTTGTGCTTAATGGTCATTTGATCCCATACGAGCCGTAGTTCAACTCTAATGATGAAGATGACGGCAATTACAGGCAAAGATCAAGAACTCTTCCAAGTGAGACATTCTCTTATGAAGATGAGCACCATCACAGACGAAAACGTAAGGGCCTATCTAGCAGGGGCCTGGGTAGTGATGCCATGAGTAAGGCTCTAGATCAGATCTCTAAGTCACCCTTCACGCGTAAGATAAAAGGGGCTAGGCTACCTCGGCGGTTCCATCCGCCTACGTTCACCATTTATAATGGTCGATCGGACCCCATAGAGCATGTGAGCCAGTTTAATCAAAGGATGGCCGTCCACTCTACGAATGAAGCTTTGATGTGCAAAGTTTTCCCGTCTAGCCTAGGACCTGTAGCGATGAGGTGGTTCAACGACTTGAAAACGAACTCCATAGATTCCTATAAGCAGCTCACCCAAGCCTTTGGCTTTCGCTTCGTTACGGATAGCAGGGTTCCTTGGCCTCTAAGTTCGCTGTTGTCACTATCCATGCACGACGGAGAAACTCTAAAGGCATACTCTAACAAATATTGGGAGATGTATAATGAGTTGGATGACAACTTTGAGGACGTTGCCATTAGCACTTTTAAAAGCGGTCTCCCGACCAAGCATGGCTTGAGGAAATCCTTAACTGGCAAGCCTGTCACCAGTGTACGTCAACTTATGGACCGGATTGACAAATACAAAAGAGTGGAAGAGGACCAGTTGCAAGGGAAAGGAAAGGAGAAGGTTATCCCTCAAAAGAGGGGGGATTTCAGGTCGGATCGATACAGCAATAACCTTCCAAGGAGAGATTTCGCAGGGCAGTCCGAACCAGCCAACATGCAGACAGTCAACGCCGTATTCAGAGAACCGATACATCAAGTTTTGGAGAAAATTAAGAATGAGTCATTCTTCAAGTGGCCGAATAAAATGGCTGGAGACTCCATGAAGCGTAATCAAAGTCTGTATTGTCAGTACCACCGAGACCACGGACATGCTACAGAAGACTGCAGGAACCTTTGGAACCACCTGGATCAACTGGTCCGAGAAGGGAGACTGAGGCACCTTTTGCACCCTTTTAGTGGCCATCAAGGCCAGGCAAACCAAGAGCCTCGAAGGGACACTTCCTTAAGACCACCCCTAGGAACGATAAACGTAATCTTTGCTGCTTCGGGGAGGACGGGCTCATGCCCTTCTAGGGTGATGTCTGTAACTCGTTACCCACCGACAACTCTGGCCCAGAGCCGAAAAGGCCCAAGGTCTATCCCCATCCAGTCCTGAGCTTCTTTGAGGAAGACAAAAGTAGAACCATACAGCCCCACGATGATGCGTTGGTGATCACTCTTTGGATTGGGGGCTACGACGTGAAAAGGGTAATGGTAGATAACGGTAGTAGAGCCAAGATTATGTACCCCGATCTCTATAAGAGGCTGAAACTGAGACCAGAAGGGGCTGAAACTGAGCCCCACGACGATGCGTTGGTGATCACTCTTCGGTTTGAGGGCTACGACGTGAAAAGGGTAATGGCAAATGGCGGTAGTGGAGCTGAGATCATGTACCCCGATCTCTATAAGGGGTTGAAACTGAGACCAGAAGATTTAACGCCCTACAGCTCCCCCTTGATGAGTTTTGATGGGAAGGCAATCATGCCAAAGGGCCAAATTAGGCTACCTGTGCAAACCGGCCCGGAGATAGTGGAGGTTGACTTCATCGTGGTGGATACTTACTCCCCCTACACTGCCATCATGGCCAGGCCTTAGCTTTATACCCTAGGAGCTGTTGCCTCCACCCTGCATCAGAAGGTGAAGTTCCCTTCCGAGGGCTTGGTCCTAGAAATTCGAGGTTGCCAGGCTACGGCAAGGGAGTGCTTGGTGGCTGCCATCTCACATCGGACCAGAGCAGAGTCCTTGGCCCATGATGAAGAAAGCTCATAGCAATCAAAGACCCCAACATCGCCTATTAATGCACCAGTCAAGGACGTAAAATGTGAGGATTTAGAAAAGGTGATTATTGGCGATGACCCGGAAAAGTTCTTCCAGGTGGGATCTCAATTGCCCTCTCAGGAAAAGGAAGAATTGATAGGGTTCCTCAGGAAAAATGTTGATGCGTTCGCATGGGACGCTTATGATGCCCCAGGAATTGATCCGGACTTCATATGTCACCACTTGAATGTAAACCCATCAGTTACTCCCAAGAAACAACCACCTCGGCGCCCATCCAGGGAGCACACCGACGCTGTCAGGGACGAGGTGAAAAAACTCAAGCAAGCAAGAGCTATCAAGGAGGTGTTCTACCCTGAGTGGTTGGCTAACACCGTGGTAGTTAAGAAGAAGAGTGGGAAGTGGCGAGTTTGCGTGGACTTCACAGACTTAAACAAGGCGTGTCCAAAAGACCCATTCCCCATGCCTTGGATAGACCAGTTAGTGGATGCAATTGTAGGCCATCCTCGGATGAGCTTCTTGGATGCCTTTCAAGGCTACCATCAAATACCATTAGCCCTGGGTGATCAAGAAAAAACGGCATTTGTGACTCCGATTGGAAATTACCACTACAAAGTGATGCCCTTTGGTCTGAAGAATGCGGGGTCTACCTACCAAAGGATGATGACTAGAATGTTTGAGTCATAACTGGGCAAGAATATTGAAGTCTATGTAGACGACATGGTGGTAAAGAGTAAAGTAGTGTCCGAGCACATAGGAGACCTGGGAGTCATCTTTGACATCTTAAGGAAACATAAGCTACGTTTCAATGCCTCTAAGTGCTCATTTAGTGTCGGGTCTGGCAAATTTTTGGGCTATATGGTAACTCATAGGGGAATTGAGGTGAGCCCAGATCATATTAGAGCATTTCACAACCTGCAACCTCCTCGGAACCCCAAAGAAGTCCAGAAACTCGCTGGAATGATCGCAGCCTTGAATTGGTTTATTTCCAGATCTGCGGATAGGTACCGACCGTTTTACCTCCTGATTAACAAATGGAAAGGATTTGAGTGGTCCGAGGACTGCGCTATGGCCTTCCAGCAACTTAAAGAATATTTATCCCGACCACCCATCATGTCCAGCCCTTAGGCTGACGAGGTCTTATTCGCCTACATTGCGGTGGCCCCTCACGCTGTGAGCTTGGTGCTGATACGAGTTGATGGTGACATACAATGACCAGTTTATTATGTGAGCAAATCATTACATGAGGCCGAGATGCGCTATTTAGCATTGGAGAAGGCAATTTTGACAGTAGTGCATGCGACGCGAAAACTCCCCCATTTCTTCCAAGCGCACACAGTTGTTGTTCTAACCTAGCTTCTACTTAAGTCTGTACTCCGAAGTGCCGACTACACGGGAAGAATTGCCAAGTGGAACACCATTCTAGGGGCTTTCGATGTCAAGTACATGCCTCGAACCTCTGTCAAGGGCCAGATCCTCGCTGATTTAATGGCCGAATTCGCAGAACCCCCTATAGAAGCAGTAGCAGAGGAACAAAATATGGATGGAAAATCGGTTGGCACAATCTCCATGCAGGAACCCCCACGCTGGAAAATGTATGTTGATGGCGCAGCAAACCAAAGGGGGTCCGGAGTGGGACTAGTTCTAATATCTCCTAAGAGGATTACCATAGAGAAATCATTGAGACTATTGTTCTCGGCCATAAACAATGAAGCCGAGTATGAGGTTTTACTGCAAGGAATGGCTATGGTACAGAAAATGGGGGGAAAGGCAGTAGAAATGTTCTCGAACTCGAGGTTGGTTGTTGGCCAAGTGATGGGGGAACTAGAGGCCAGAGATGTGAGGATGCAGGAGTACTTGAGTCGGGTCAGGCACTTGCAATCGAATTTTGAATTTTTCAACTTGTCACACGTCTCTAGGAGTGGAAATACACACGCAAATTCATTGGCCACTCTCGCCACCTCCTCGGCGAAGGGTTTACCTCGAGTCGTCCTTATTGAGGACTTGTGCAGAGTAGATAGAGTTAACAAGGACAGGGTTCAAATCCATTAAGTCAGAGTGGGTCCGAGTTGGATGGATTCTATAGTGAGTTTTCTTAAAGATGACACACTACTTGAAGAGAAATCAGAAGCCGAGAAAATACGTAGAAAAGCTCCTCGGTTCTGGCTGTCTGAGGATCACAAGCTGTACAAGCGATCCTATTCTGGGCCGTATTTGCTATGTATACATCCCGAGGCATCAGAGTTACTGCTCAAGGAGTTGCACGAAAGAGTTTGTGGGAGTCACACAGGAGGAAGATCCCTGTCCCACAGAGCCATCACTCAAGGATATTGGTGGTCGGGTATGCAGAAGGAAGCCCAAGAATATGTCAAGAAGTGTGATCAATGCCAAAGGTTTAACCCAAACATCCACCAACTGAGAGGGGTCCTCAATCCTCTCTCCAGTCCTTGGCCGTTTGCTCAGTGGGGCTTGGATATTATAGGCCCTTTCCCTAAAGCGGCAGGAAATAAAAGATACCTACTGGTCGGCACAGACTATTTCACCAAATGGGTCGAAACTGAGCCCCTGGCTAACATCAGGGATGTGGATGCTAAGAAGTTTGTCTGGAAGAACATCGTTACATGATTTGGGGTCCCTCATACCCTCATCTCGGAAAATGGCCTTCAGTTCGATAGCAAGGCCTTCAGGAGATACTGTTGCGATCTGGGAATTACAAACAGATATTCCACTCTTGCTTACCCCCAAGGAAATGGGCAGGCTAGGCTGTCAATAAGGTCATAGTCAATGGGCTGAAAAAGAGGTTGGACGACGCGAAGGGAAGATGAGTGGAAGAATTGTCACACGTCCTGTGGACATACCGGACTACACCACGTCGGTCAACAGGAGAGACTCCCTTTTCCATGACTTATGGGGCCGAGGCTGTCATCCCCCTAGAGACTAGCTTCCCGACGCTGAGAATGAGTACCTTCGCACTGAGTAACAACGATGAACTGCTAGAAAAAAGCTTGGATCTAATCGAAGAAAGAAGAGAAAAGGCAATGATCCAACTAGCCTACTACCACCAAAAACTCAAGCAAGGGTATGATGCCAACGTGAAGCTACGGCCACTAGCACCAAGAGACTTGGTGTTGAGAAAAGTTTTGGGTAGTGCCAAAAACCCGACCTGGGGGAAGCTGGGACCCAATTGGGAAGGACCATATCGCATCACCTCAATAGCAGGAATAGGTGCATATTATTTAGAAGATTTAGATGAGAAAGCTGTACTTCGTCCGTGGAATGTAAATAACCTAAGAAAGTATTATTATTAATGAAAGCAGTTTTGTTTGCACTCTGATTTATTATAATTGTGTGTCATACGGTTCACTATAGTCTAAGTATTAGACAGAACTAAGGTCTTGCATGGCTCCTCGGACCACAAACCTTAGGGAAACTAATAACTTAAGACAACTATCCAAGTGTTAGACAGAATCAAGGTCTTGCATGGATGCTTGGACCACAGACCTTGGGGAAACTAATAACTTAAGGCAACTATCCAAGAATGGAACAATCTGCTTAAGGTATTTACCTAGGGTGTTAGTGTTAGTGTTAGGTATTTAACTAATAAGTTTGTGTCCCAACTTGCAATATAAAGTAACAATTTGAGCTCATCAAAAAAAAAAAGTAACAATTTGAGTATAGATCAGTTGTATGTTAAGCTAGCTCTATTTTCCATTATAATAATGGAAAGAATAAACATGCTAGCAACTATCTGGCCAAATAGCATAATTTTAGGAAAAAAGCACTCCAACAAAGTTATTTAGTTATGTATTACAGTTTTAGAACTCGAGTTTTAAGCAAGTATGGGATATTTAACTGCTAAAGAAAGATTGATATTTGATTGGGCAGCGGGACATTTTACATTTTGATATGGAGGATACCATTACCACCACAATGAAGGGTAGTCTGCTGGCATTTACAGATGATTCAGTTCTCTCAATTAACGCTGTTTCTACTGCAGTGAGTGAGCTCGGTATTCAAGGGGTTGAACAATGTGATCCTAAAATTATTACTCAAGCATCTTCTTTTGAGTATGTTTCTCTTTCTCTTGCCTCTTTTGGGTTTTGTAACAGTGATCTATGTGCAATTCATATTTCTATAGATGTAAACATCGGGGAATCCATTGAGAGTTGAGTTAGACTGCATTAATTGTGTGCCTATTCATCCAAATTGAGGTTGCTGTTGGGACTGTGTAACTTATTTCTTATTATTACTGGGTACTAGCCATTCACTAGACCAAAATATTATGTAAGTAATATCCTCGAAAAGATACACACATTCATCTCTCTCTCTCTCTCTCTCATGTGGGATTGGTATGATGCTTTTTCATTTACCTCTATGATATCAGGAGGAGTGTATTATGATTTGTGACTTTCTTCCCCCTTCTATTTATCCAATAAAAGAATGTGCCTTTTTAAATTTAATTCTGAACTTAATATACATCATTCTTGCTGAAGTTAGAAATAGATTGTATGAAGGTAGTTTGTGTAGCTTATAGTCAAGTTATGTGAACTCTTTGTGTATGCATAGAAGCTCTGTGGCTTCAGCCTGATATCTCAGTGATATATAACTGGGGAGCATAGAATATTATTTTTCCTACAATAATTTTGAAATTCAAGGCCATGTTTGGGTTGAACAACTTATATATATATATATATATATAAACACACTTTCATTTTCACAAACTTAACCAGTAATTATATTATTCCTTATTTATTTTTCTCTTAATTTAATTATAGAAAATTTTGGATCATGATTATTATTTATAGCCGTTTCTTATGCTTCTTATTATAGGGAAGTCTTTGTGCTGTTTATTGTATAATTTCAGATTATAAATAGCTTGGTTTTACAAGCCCCTACTAACAAGATACATAATTTTATAAGTCTATTAGCCCTTTTATTCAGGTGCCATGATTATATTTTTTTACCTGACCTTCTTACAGGGTCTTTTAAATTCAAGCCTCCTTTTTTTTTTTTTAAAGAATGTTTCCATAGTAGTTCTAATTCAAATATTCTGTTCTCATTTCTCTTCCGATTATGGTCTTGAATTACAACAGATCAGCTGCCTGTGGAGTCTTCCTCTTTTGAGACTGTTATTTGTATCTGTAGATCAGTTGAATTTCCCACTGACTGGTTGTTTGAGGAAATATTAAGAGTATTGAAGCCTGGTGGGACAATCCTAATTCATAAGAATCCTCAGTCTACTATGGGGGAAACAGATAAGGTAATGAGTTTGAAGTTTTGTGATTATATGAAATTAGTTTGACTTGTTAGATTTTAATAGGATTTTGTTACAGATAAACTCTGCTCTTAAACTGTTGGCGGGTTTCTTAGAAGTGGGAGTTCTCAAATCAACGGTTCCATCAGAAGTTCAGTCTTTTGTGGTAATTTTCTGTGTCTAAGCCTGTTTAAAGTGGTATTATTTTGTTCTGTAACCCCTCAATGCAACCCTTTCTAAAAATTGGAGATTTTAAGATGTATAGATCATATGGTGAGGAATTTGGCTTTGTTTCCAAAACTGATTATAACTGCATAGCTCCAAAGGCCATCTACTTTATTATTCTTTGAGCCGTGAAGGTGAACCTAGCATATGCAAATCTTATGGTGCTTTGATGCTTGAACTTCAAATGTCTTCCAAAGTAATAAATAGATAGTGAAATCAAAGCCTAATGAAGTTCTTCTATAATTGCTGTGATCTAAATTTATTCGGTTATATTTTATCATTTTTCCATATGAACCAGCAGTCCATAGGAGGAGCAAGCTGTCAGCCTTTAGCAATAAAAATGACAAATGCCACCTAAAAATCTGCCAAGAAAAATGTTTACCTTTTTCCTCTATGAGATTGGCGGTCCTGCACATTTCATCTCTATAAAGTTTATCTTTTTCCTTGCTCCCAATTTTGAGTTCCTCCAGTTCTTTTCCATCTATAAGCAGGATTCAATCACAATAGAGAATGTCAGATTAACATGGTGCTAACACACAATTCTGCGAATAAATCTATAATTAAGTTCTATCTTAGTAATATAACCCAAATGATCCTCATTTAGAAACTGAACAGATTTTACAGGAAAATATTTTGGATGATAACATTCACGAATTCTAATAGTTTCTTCTGCAGACTCTTAACTTTAGGGACAGACTGCATTTATTGATTTAAACCATTAAGAGTGAATAAACTTCCTGATATTTTATCTTCAAAAAACTCCTTATCTTTCTCACCTTTGACAAAGGTAGACAACTATACAACTGTAATCATTAAACATAAATGTTAAAGGTTCAAGACCTTGAAGGTAAACCAGCCATCCTGAGCCTGACCAACCAAGTGCTGTAAAGTCTCAGTGAGTTGATCACACAAGGTCTTAAAATTAGATCCGCAACCAGAAGAAGAACAAAGAAGTTTAAGTGGATATGGATAGGATGAGTGAAGAATAAACACCGTATTTATTAATTTTTATCATCCATTTGTAATTAGACAAATAAGATGAAGAAGCCCATTTAGTATTTTTGCACACAGTTTGTGTAACCCCTTTTCTTTTTGCCACTTGAATGGGAGTTTAATTTATGAAGTTTCTGGACCTCGACACCATGTTTAGTTTCAGATTTAATTTGGGGTGGATGGTTTTGTTTATTTTAGGGGTATGTAGGTGGGTTCCTTCCATCAGATTGCAGCTACATTCTAGATGATGTCCTAATGAGAAAATAATGACTTTTGTTCTGACGACTATTCTTCTTTATTTCCCTTGTTCCGAGAATTGTTCCTCTAGCAATCATGGTATTGAGATATGTGCCTCTGAATTACTAATGAAAAAGAAAAGGGTAGAGAGAAAAAATCTGCTTCCTAATTAAATCTTTTTGTGTATAATGTATGACTACTGAATAATTAGCTCCTGTTATTTTTTTTCCGGCTAGAAAAGCTAGATGCGATAGCCTTTAGATGATGGAAATGAAACACACTTTAAGAAATCAAACCATTTTAGTGAATCGAAGTAACTTGCCCAGTTTTGAACTTGACAACATGTAGCAAAGTTCATGAAGTAATGTTACGAAGCAATGCTACACAATGAACTGGTAAGTAAAGTTCCAACTCTCAGTTTTGTTTTGGATATTTCTCAACAGAGAATATAGATCTACTTTTTTTTTTGGGCCGGGGGGTTTGAGACTATCATTTACCTAACAATGTTACACAACGCAACAATGTAGTTAAAATCTTTTATATATTTCCTCAAAATATTTGGCAACCTGTTTGGTAGCCTAGTTCTAACACATATTTTCACATTTTAAATAACATTACACACTTTTTTACCCACACGTATATCAAAAACACACAAACAACATTACTCAGACTCTTCTACCAAACGGGCCCTTAATAATCAGTCTACAAAACCATTTCATATCTTTTGGAATTCGGACATGAACAATATTAGTTCAATTGTTTTCCATTGCATTACACGACAAAGTAAAGAAAGTTAAAAAAAAATAATAAAAAACACACACACTAGAAGAGTGGTCTTCAATGAATTTTTATTTTTATTTATTTTTATAAGATAGAAATTATACTCTAGTCTAATCTAAGTGTATATATGTGCGAGTCTCCCTCTTAGAGACTTGAATCTCGACCCTTACCCCCACATTCCACAAGCACTTATACTTATAGAGTGACCATTGCGTCAATAATGCGTGGTGGTTCACTGCTATTTAAGTGCAAACCAAATCTATATGAATTGTCATGCTAACCTGCATATTAATCATAATAAGTATGTGTTAAGTTGTTCACTTAGATTCTCAAAAAAATAAAAAATAAAAGGTTGTTTGCTCAGTATATAAAACATTTAGAAAAATTATTTCTTTGTGGCTATAAGGTTTTTATTTATTTATTACTTGGACTAGTTTATTACTTGAAATTCAAGACAAGAAATTTTACCAGTTGAACTAACTGAAATTTTTCTTAGACTAGTGTATTACTTAGACTAGTTTTTTAAAACCCTAGAAATTTATTAGGGTTGGCGTAACAAAATTCAAACTTGGACAAGTGGCATCAATTACTATATTGTATTGACGTAGGAACGGACATTTAGATTAGAAGCCATGAAAGCTAGTGAAATTTTAGGTAGAGTTGAACATCGAAAAATAGAGTAAGATGATTTATCATCTAATCTTGTAAGACTGCCTTATTACAAAAAGGGATCTAGCTTGTTGATGTTCTTTTGAGGACAGGACACAAATCAAACTCCAAAATGACTTGCTCACTTTCATGATAATGTAGACTGATTTGTTTTTTGAGTTGGGAGAACTTGGAACTAGTGTTTTATCGACTTCTCCTAAGCAACTAGGGGTGTAAGAATAACTGACCAACTGATTGTACTGATCGAAACCAATCAAAATTTTAGAGTTTCAGTTGGTTTTCTGTTACTTTGATTCGGTTTCGGTTTGAGATATATAATTTTTTCGGTTTTCGGTTTAGTGGCGGTGTTGGATTTTTTCACCGAGTAAGTCTAGTGCCACACATTTTGGCACAACAAATGCCACAACTCCATCATCCCTCCACCAACCACAACTCGCCATGTGGCGAGTTGTGGCATTTGTTGTGCCAAAATGTGTGGTACCAGACTTATTCTTTTTCACCGCACGACCGAACCGAACCGAACCGATATATAGATATATATGTAATATTAAAACATGTATGAGTGTGTAGCTTGGTGGTATAATGTGAGTGTGCTGGCTAGGAGTTCGGGTTTTAAAAGTTTTTAAGGGCTCGTTTGGTAAAAGAGTTTGAGTAATATTGTTTGTAGTTTTTTGAAATACGTGTGGATGAAAAAGTATGTAATGTTGTTTAAAAACTGAAAATGAGTTGTTTAGGGTCCGTTTGGTACATAAACTTAAACACATATTTTTAGTTTTTAAACAATATTACACATATTTCTACACACTTTTTCACCCACACATATTTTCAAAAAAACTGAAAACTGTTATTTAAACACATGTACCAAATGCTCCTTATCATCTCTACCAAACGGGCTGTAAGAGCACCCACAGTAGATGTGGGATATGAGCCAAATGCTTAGCATTTGGCACATATCCCACACCAAACACAAAAAATAGCTCCCTAGCAGATGTTGCATATATTTGGCACATATATCATTTTGTGTCCATACCGTTGCAAATTTGCAACGGTACGGACAGATGTGGTAAACCAAAATAATGTATTTTAATGTGTAGTAAATATTATTTTAATGTATAGAATTGAATTATAAAACATCTGATAAATGAGATGTTGCAAAATGATGTGGTAAAATAATAAAGTAGGCATTTAGTATAGCAAAATGGCATAATTTTTGCACTAGCTGCGACGGATACTCTAAGTTTTTTAAACCTAGTTATATTCCAGCCGCATTTTATTCTTTTTTCTTCAGCCGCCGCTCCCATTTTTTCTCTCTCACACAGTCACACTCTAGCAACTTATTATTTTCTCTTCTTCGACGCCGACCCCCTCCCCCAATTCTCTCTCTCTCTTCAGATCTTCTTCTCTGTTTTTTCTTGCTTTTGTTTTCTCCCCTCCCAAACACCGAAACCCGACCGAATGAAACCGAAACCCATGATAAAATATGACAAAATTTTCAGCCCTTGAAAAAGCCCACAAAATTTTTTAAAAAAAGATAGCCACAAAGCAAAAAATTCTACTTTAGTTCACTCTCTCACAGAAATTGAGAAAGCACAAATCCAAACTCAGCTCGACTCGACGATCATTAGGTACGATTTGATCATGGAAGTCACAAACCCTAATTTCGTCTTTGATTTTTTTTTTTTTTTTGGTTTACCCACACTTTTTCATTGATTTCCCCATGATTTTCGTTTCACATTTCTCTGTAAACTGAGCTCATCATCGATTTCCCTATTTCGAGTTCTAATTGTTCGACTTTTGTGATTTCATTATTCAAGTTCTAATCATAATCTCTGTTTCCTTTACAGTTTTCATACAAATATTGATTGATTGATTTTTTATTTTATTTTATTGTGAGTACAGGCACAACGAGATTGCAAGGCTCAATCCAAGGGATTGTTAGTATTGGTTGTCTGGGAAATGTGCTTTCCATTCAATAACTAGGAATTTATAATATTAGTTATAAATTTTTTCAATCAATGTTTGCTACATTGTATATGTTTGAACTTGGGTATTAGTTATGGATCTTTTCAATCAATTTTTGCCATATTGTATGTGTGTATTATGTTGAATTGCTTTGGCTTTCCGCTGTGGTGAAACCAATTGCTTTGGCTTTCTGCTTTGAATATAAAAGTTGTCCCAATGATGCATGTTGACCAAATAGAAGTTGGCAAAAGGAGTGCATTATAAAAGTAGGTACACAGGAATCCCTGTAATCAAGAAGTTTTCTAAGAATACTTGATCCATGCTTTGTTTACATGGACCTTATAAATGAGAGAATACAGAATTCTAACAAAAGAATTGTAGTTTGAATGATTGATGAAGTTATTGACGAGGGAATTACCATTTTATGACTAGATATGCAGCATTGTACCATATTTCATCTTAGGTGTAGATGAGGATAAGTTAAATGTTTTTTCTAATGAAGATCCATGCCCATGTTCTAAATCTGGCCTGGAAATTTTTGGAACTCAAACTAGTCCATTTACAATACAGAATAACATGATTATTATAGCCTTCACAGCATCACTAGTTTTTCTGCAAGTCATGCTCATCACTTGCATATTAAATGCCTCAAAACTTTGGCTAGTTTTACATGTTATCTTATGTGGCACACTCGTCCTTTTTATTTTGGTTGCAGAGTCTGCAGTAGCTCTGCTTCAGCATCAAAATTACTGAGAAGTATAATCTTCAAAGTGATCTTATATGAAGTAAGATATTACTTCAATGCTGTTATTAAAATTAAAGCCAGTATTCTAAACCCTAGTTTTAAGCTTCTTCTCGTTGTGCTGTGGTGGTTGGGTCGTTCGATTTTGGTTAAAAGGCTTTGATCCATTTGGTTGAGGAAGAGAGACCGATATGTGGGGAAGAGAGAAAGGTATATGAGTTTTTATTTAATATTTATTTTAATTGGTTGTATGTTAAATTGGTTGAAATTATTTATATTATTATAATAGGTTGTATATTAAAATAAGAAATGAGATATTGAGTGTATTGTTAAAAGAAGTTTTAAAATAGATAAAATAATTTTTTTTAAGGTAATAAATAATAATTTTTCAGCACCCCATATATAAATGCTCTTAGAATTCAAATCCAACTAGCCACTAGAAGAAAATAAATAGTTTAAATCGAAAAACCAGAGCAATGGTTAGCTCAATATAGAAATAATAACCCAAAAACCTCTGATCAGATCGTCCATTAAGCTCTCCTGTGAGAGAGAGAAAGTGTGTGAGAAAACAGAGCCCGCGTAAACTTCATCACAACAAATATCTTGGATAATTGTCAATATATAAACTTTTTTTTTTTTTTTGCTGTTACATTGCACAACTATAGATACTGTGCACTAAGAGTTAAAAATTTGAGAAATACTTATTTTTAGAAATGCCAGTACTATTAGGGTGTGACTCATATATATGTGTATATATATAAATATATATTTATATATATATATAAATATAAAAATAAAATTTAGGTATTTACCTTAGCAACAATGCACTCCTTTCTTTTCTCTTTTTTGTGTGTGTGTGTGTGAAGGGAGAAAGGAGAAGGAGATGAGAGCTCTCAGTTGCGTAGAGAAGAAAACTACTGCTCTTAGCTCTACGACTAAAAGTTTTCTTCTCTACGCACCTTTCCTTTTAACTGACAGATTATCTTCTGAAGTTATTATAGGAAATCTTTTTTTGGCTTAACTCTATTCTTTTTCCACGACAGATAATGGGATTAGTACTAATATATGTGAAACAGAAGTTTTCTTCAAGTTCATCTTACCCCCAATCCCCAAAGACATACTTGTTAAAAGAAATTTCCATTTTTAAAGAAGGAAGCACTGACAGAGTTGAGCCAGTAACAGATGATATAAGGGATACCATTGATCTTGCCCAAAAGCACTAATGGATGTATTTATTACTTAATACCTTTTTGTTTTCTTCCTTTCAAAAGATGTTTTGCTACTTTATTGTATTCCCCTTTAAAAACTGTCCCCTAAAGAATTTTAAGCCCTTTGCAAGACAAGGCAATACAGATGAAATAGAAACCCAGATAGACAATCTCATTGTGAGATTGTTGAAATCCTGATAGAAAAAGAAAAGGTAGCATTCATGCTACACCATTTCAACTTTATTAGACAATAGCATGAAGGCCTTTAAGGCGTACTTGCACTTTGTTAGTCTTAATTCCAAGGTTAACGGTCAATTGCCTGGCAAGTAAGATAGCCAAAAGCTAAAATCCCAGACCAAAAAGATTCTTAACCTCAGCAGAGGAAAAGAATTATTGCCAATCCACTACCAGAAATCTTCAGCGAAGATTTTAGAAAAAAGTACGAAGGCGTCTCGTCAGAGACACTATCCTTTCAGAATACAATGCTGGCAGACGCAATGTATTCATGTGGAAAATAATGAGACCCAAAAACAGACACCGTGACAGATGTACGACTAAAAGATTGCTGACAGACTCAACAAGAAAACTGCAGACAAAGCGGCTACTATTCACCATTATCAAACATTTACTGTTTATCAGCATGCGTGAATAGTGCCTAGACAGATCACGACAGACTACTGCTCACCAGTACACCGACAGATTACTGTTTATGAATAGTAAAAACTTTTACTGTTCATTAATAGTAATTTCTCCATGATTATACAGGTTTACACCAACATATTAACTCAAGCTAACTTTACATGCTTGAGTTACTTTTTAAGACAGACATGGTTTATTTTCTCTATAAAAGGACAGACTCACAGGTCTAAGTTTTAGATCCAATTACAGAACCCTTTCTCCCTCTCTTAGCCAAGACAGACGCTTGTAACCTTCTCCCTCCCAGACCTCACCGACATAGCCTTGTAATCTTTTATACTTTCAGACAGACTTCTATTTGTAATCCTATATTTCAAAGACAGAAGTTTATTCCAAGCTTTGTATCAAAGACAGGAGTTTTTCAGTTGAAGTAAGATTTTACTAGTTTTTGTTTTGATATTTTATACTCCGTTTTAATCTTATTTTGAATATATTTATTTTGCTATATCTTCTCTATTTGCTATTATATCTTTGTTTTATGCTTCTATAATACTGCTGCGCTTTCTCCTGGGTATTTATATATATATGTATATATATATATATATATATATATATATAAAGGAGGAGAAAGGAGAAGGAGATGAGAGCTCTCGAATGTGTAAAAGTTTTCTTCTCTACGCACTTGAGGTATAGATATAAATATATTTATAAATATTAATATAAATATATAAACATATATAGTCATTCCCCATTTAGGGAACCTTGTTAAGCCTATCTCGGCTCTAGAAAAACCTTTAGTCAAGCTGCGGGTAACCCGAAAAATCAGTCTCAGGTCTAAATACAAGACAGAATTATAAATAGTCAACCAGAAGTTAGAAGAACTAGTAAAAAAGAAACCAATTATCTCTTCGACTAGCAGAGACCCCAGATTAGCCACCCTAGACATCCATACAGCATATAGCAGTTTCAGCAAAACCTCTTTAGAATCTGAAGAAGAAATAGAACAATTAGAAAACCAGTTTGAAAGTCTACAGGTGAATATTTATGAATATATGTGTGTATATATATATATATATACACACGTGTATAAATATATATGTATTTGTTTATAAAAAAAATATGTATTTTAAATATATATATTTATAAATATATAAATATATATATATATACACGTAAATATATAAATATGTGTATATATGTGTGTGTGGTATATATATTTATATGTGTATATATTTATATATATACATAAATATATACATATATGTATATAAATATGTGTATATGTATATATATATATATATACACATGTATATAAATATATATGTATTTTAAATATATATATACACACAAATATATAAATGTGTATATATATATATATATTTATGTATAGAAATATATATGTATATGTATATATATAAATAAATATATACACATAAATATAAATACCAAGTGTTAGACAGAACCAAGGTCTTGCATGGATCCTCGGACCACAAACCTTAAGGAAACTAATAACTTAAGGCAACTATCCAAGTGTTAGACAGAACCAAGATCTTGCATGGATCCTCGGACCACAAAACCTTGGGGAAACTAATAACTTAAGGCAACTATCCAAGTGTTAAACAGAACTAAGGTCTTGCATGGCTCTTCGGACCACAAACCTTGGGGAAACTAATAACTTAAGGCAACTATCCAAGTGTTAGACGGAACCAAGGTCTTGCATGACTCCTCGGACCACAAACCTTGGGGAAACTAATAACTCATTGCAACCAACAGTGTATTTCCACGGACCATAGGCTTAGAGGAAATTAACCACCTCTGATGACTTCTCAAATAACAAGCAGGCTTTATAAGCTCAAAATACATATGTGTAGAAGTTTAAATAGGGCTTAAACCCAAAACAGACCTATGGCAAATTTAAACTGGTATTTATACACCATACACAAACTTAAACTGTTTCTTTCCCACATGGTATAAGTCCATGCATGCCAACCTTCATCTCTTAAGGTTCAATTCACAACTTTTCTCTTAACACTTAGTCAGGTTAGCAAACAGAGCATTATTATAAACTCTAATCGAAGGCACAGTTACATCGGCTTAGAGCTATGCAATGAAGTTCAAATCACATCAGGCGAAAGAACAAGGGACGAAAAGAAGAGCGTTTTCATTAAGTAACAAAGATAACACATTACACTCGGATATGATGTCTTTAAATAAAAGTATTAAAAAAAAAAAAAATACACTTCTACAACAAAATAGTTTTACAAAAGAAATCCTAGGGGCTAAGCTTCAGCAGGAGGGTCTTCGTTGTGGCTCAGCTGAGAAGAAGGAACATCCTTGGCTTGGGGGTCAACTCCCTGATTCTCGGCCTCTGTTGACTTCTCATGGGCAGCATCCTTGGACTTGGCGGAGAGTTTCTTCCCTTTGCCCTTGCCTTCACCCTTTTCCTCCTCGGCTCCCTGGCCTTGATCGCCAGCTTGGGTAGACCCCCCCGCCGTTTTAGTTAAAGGAATAGCACCTGGAATGGCCGTAGGTTGCTCAGAGGATTCTGGGGTGTCAGCAGGGACTTCCCAAATCTCTGGGGGATAGAAGACGCTTCCAAGAAACCTCCAAACAGAGTCTGCAGGGACACTTGCAACGCTGAGGGCCTTGTCCCACATCATGCTGTAGTAGTCCCTACATACCTCCGATAGCTCCTCGGTAAGCCTTACTTGCGTTTCCTCCACACCGAGTTGGTACGCAGCTCTCTTCTCAGCCTCGGCCGCTTCTCTGGCAAGCTAGATCTCCACCTTGGCCTTCTGCAATGCGGCCTTGAGATCTAAGACTGTCTGCTTTTCTATGGCTAGATTGATCTCAGTCACGTGCAGCTTCTGGCGTTGATCCTCAACTTGTTTCTCTGTGCTTTTCAAGCCAGCCTCGGCGCTCAAACGAGCCAATTGTGCCTCCTTCAGCTTCTCAGTTAGCTCGCGTTGCTCCTGCTTTATAGCCTCTAGAGCTTTCTTGGTCTTGGCGCGAGAGAGGGCTTTAGCATCATTCTGCTTGCGAGCATCACGATACCATTCCTCGGCCACAAAACTTGCTGGGTAATCTGCCCAAAAATCATAAAACAACATGAATTAATACAAAACACGATTTAGCATTTATGTTTACAAAGGGATAGACTATCCTACCATCGCAAGGTCCCTCTTCAAGGACAGGAAGAGGTCATTTTGCGAGAATCGCCTATAAGCCTCTATGTCCTTGGGAAGGAGCATGGGCTGCTCCAAGGCTTCAGCTATATACCCTACTCGGCCCCTTTGGAATTCACGGATGGAGGCGTTCCAGGAAATCGGTGCCCCATCCACCTCGAACCGAGGGCTCCAAGTACGCGGCACTACGTGCACTTCAGCTCCCTCTTGCTCCTCACGGCTGTCCATGGACTGGTACCTTTTGTCTCGAGGCTCCGGGACCACCTTTTGGTGCTTCGTCCCCTGCCGAGGACCCACTTCGCCTTCCTCAGGCAACTCAGCCGGCCTCTTCTTTCTCAGGTCGGGGTTAGGCTTCAAGTCGAGGTCGGTAGGGACTTGTGAGGGGGGAGGAGGAAGATTGGAGGTAGCTTGGGGCTTGGGGAGTGCTTTTGAGGTTGACCCCTTGCCCCTAGTAGCCATGAGCTCCTTTAGGCTCTTATTACCTTTATTCAAGGCCATGTCGTTTCCCTCTTCGTCGGAGGAGTTATCCGGGCAGGCAATCACTAAAATGGGGGTACGAATGCCGGAATTCTTGTCTGACTCGCCCTCGGCGTCTGAGAGGTTAATTAAGGGAACCTTTGGGTCGACCTCCTCGAAACGGAATCCGTCTATCTCCTCCTCTAATGAAAGGCGGGATGAAGCAACTCCCTCTTCAGGATGTGCTGATGCTCTGACAGGGTTTTGTGGAGGTGGTTGTGCAACTAGTGGAAGAATTTGTGGAATTGGTGGAGGTGGCTGGGCTTAGAGACGTCGATCTGCGCCAACCGTGAACTCCCAGCCCTTATCGCTTGGCCTACGTCCTGGAAAATACGGGATAAAGGCTCGTAATCCAAGATCAGATGAGCGGCTCGCAGTTGTCCGTCCTCGCTCACAAAAATTTTCGACCTCAGAAGATAATTAAGTGCTTGGACTTTGGTATGGCTGAGCCGTGGATCAACGTGAGCTTTATCTGTAAAACAAGCCGAGAAGGAAATCATGGTTAGATCGCCAAAAGAACATTTTCAATAAAAAAAAAGATGAAGTGCCGAGTAAAAGGAATAGAGCTAAAAGCCTAAGCCCCCTTCCACAGGGACTGATCCTAAAGGTACCACACTTGGAATTCCTACCCGAGTTGGACAATGAAGATCGTCGCTCCATTCCCCTGAGGCAACCAAGTAGTCATCCTTCATACCTTTATTGGACTTGGGGAGACAGGATATCAGCCTGACGACCTCGGACCGGGATTTGAGGTAGTAGCCCGCACTGGCAAGCTTGTGGCATTCGTACAGGTGAACCACATCGTGCCACGTGAGCCTTAAGCCCATCTGCTCGTTCAGGGCATCTACACAACCCAAGACTCTAAATAGGTTGGGGGCGCACTGGTGGGGGGTTAATCTATGGTTAAGTAAATAGTATTTGGTTACCCTACCCATGGGAAGCGTCATTCCTCCCTCTATGAAAGCAATCATAGGAATGACAACCTGACCCACATCTCTAGTGGTCAAAACTCCTTCTGGGGGACAATATTCTAGAAACACCCCCTGTGGGATACGGTACCTAGCCCTAAAGCCCTCCATACTATCTAGGGTGTCTACTAAATGTTTGAATCTACTCATCTAGATAAATTGAGAGGCCGAGGAGAAAGGCCGAGAAGAAAAAAAGGGGTAATATAAAGAAATGAAAACTTACGGGCACTTGTATGACAACCTCTGAAACTTTTAGAGATTCTTTTTCAAAAGAGCACTTATTACAGGAACGACTATTGGAACTCAAGAGTTTGGTGCGTTTTATGAAGACTGGGCGCTGGAGTTCTCTAGAATTCTTAAAGACACATAAAAAATAGAGGAAGAGGGGTTCCCTTCAAAGCTTTATATAGAAGGGGAAAAAAGGAAGGGAGTACTCCCGCTCAAAATACTAAAAGAAATGTCGATCGTTGGATCTGCGTTTCACCATTGGATGTGGGGGACACAAAGCCACCTGGAGTAATTAATAACGCCTCGTGGATTATGAAGCATCAGAAACAATCGCCAGACGCCTAGAACCGCACTCCCACGCGTGTGAATCAAGAATTAGTTGATCTTATCTCTTAAAAAAAAAATCAAAACCCCACTTTTTCTCTCGGAAAGGAGGGAAAAATCGAAATTTTAAGGGGCTATTGTAGGGATTAAGGCCCAAAACAATGTATTGAGCCTTGGGCTTGTCCGAGGACACTCGCAAGTCCGATGAGGACGAAATGACTATCAGATGGTTCCTCATAAAAATCTGATAAACAAGAGATGAAGGGAAGTAATCTCAAGGAGGAATAACTCCTCAGATACGGTGGATGTAGTCTAAGTATACCCTCTAGCAATTAAAACATACCCCATGAACATGTGGGAGGAAAAGAGACTCAAAATATCTAAAGAAAACTACTACCACCACATTAAATGCATTGCATCTACTTTCCTGGCCACATTAATGAGGAGAGTACCTATGAACAGTGCTGTTTTAGCTACCACAACTCACAGAAGGCTGAAGGGGGTGTTCGATGAGATGGGCACTCAAGTGGGGATTCAGATAATCGATAAGTGTAAGGTCAAGATGATCAAAGAAGAACTATATAAGGTAGAAGAACCCTCATAATGAGGAGAGGAGAAAAAAGAAAAAAGAAGAAAAAGGAAAGAGAGAGAGATGAGAGGTTGTATTAGTCTAAACTATCTTAATATCTAATGGTGATCAATACACAATAATGATGATCTCCTCGGACAGGAAGTCCATTGACATTAATATTGCTTATTTGTGCTTAATGGTCATTTGATTCCATACGAGCCGTAGTTCAACTCACTAGTACTTAGTTCTTTGACCCATTCTTTATAAATTCATTGTATTGGGCTTATCGTGCTAGGACACCATACATTTGGGCCTGGGCCACAAATCTTGTCCCTATAGTACCAAAAAGTGTAGTGGGACCCATGAATAGAAAAAATAAGTTGGCAAAAAATAAGCTAGCCAAACAGACACTTTTATATGTGAATTTTGCAATTTACCCAATATATAATGCTTTATTTATGTTTTGAGATTAAATTCTATAAGGATGTGGTGTAAAAATCAAGCTTTAGACCCTCAAATCCCAATATGACACATCATCATTTCACATATTAAAGTATAGACACAACCACACTCAATTAATTCTAATACCCATATGAAAATCCAACTCAACTAGGAGTTTATTGAGATTTTATTAGATGTATTAAGTGTAGGGAATTATACCCGAAATTCCCAACCTGTAAGAAACAAAAAATAGAGAAATACACGCTAAAGAAAAACAATCACACACACAAGACAATATTTATGTGGTTTGGCAATTTGCTTACGTCCACGGAGTTGCAGAGATTTCACTATTATCTGGGAAAAATACAAAGTGTGGCTACAGTGTTTTTACACTCTCTCAAGACGACAACAATAACGATCAACCCTAATCACCAATAATCGGTTTTTACATCCTGCGCACAGGATTCACAATGGGTTACAAAAACGGGCCAAAATTTTTTCCCGAGGGCGTTGGCCCTAGACCCTGTCGGCCCAAGCCTCTGCTCCATGGACTAAGCCTTAGAAATTCTCCCATTAAAAACCACATAATATTATTCGAGTCGGGTTGGGTCGTTAGCCGGATCAAACACAACTAGGCTCCACAAAGCCCAACAAATCTCCCACTTGGAGACTAGTTTAATCACCAACATCAACCGCAATCCTCCAAAACACAATCCCTCATCCTTGCAACTCATCCTCCTGTCCTCAAGCTAGAAGGCCAACTGAAGCTGCACATAGCTTCAGCTTCTCAATAGTGACACCCTTAGTCAACATGTCTGCCGGGTTCTTAGATCCACAAATTTTCTCAAGTATTACCAACTTATCTTTAACAAGGTAACGGATAAAATGGTATTTTGTCTGTATATGCTTCGACTTTGAATGAAAAGCCAAATTTTTGGCAAGAAAGATTGCACTCTGATTGTCACTGTGTAGAATGCCCATCTCCTACTTCTTACCCAATTCATTTAAGAAGCCATGTAGCCGAATCATCTCCTTTCCAGCCTCAGTTGTTGCAACATACTCAGCTTCTGTAGTAGACAAAGTAACAATCTTTTGTAGATTTGAAGCCCATGATATAGCTGTACCACCCAGAGTAAATACAAACCTAGTAGTACTCTTTCTACTATCAATATCACCAGTAAAATCAGCATCTACATAACCCTGCAATTTCAAACTTGCACCTGTGAAGCAAAGACATGTATCTGATGAACCCTTCAGATATCTCAGAATCCACTTGACTACCTCCTAATGCTGCTTTCCAGGCCTACTCATGAATCTGCTCACAACTCCCACTGCATGTGCAATGTCTGGCCTTATACACACCATAGCATACATCAAGCTGCCAATAGCTAAGGCATAGGGCACCTTGCTCATATGGTCCATTTCTTTTTCTGTCTTTGGTGACTGTTCTTTACATTGTTTGAAATGACTACCCAAGGGTGTGCTCACTAGTTTAGCTTCATTTATATTGAACCTACTGAGAACTTTCTTCACATACTCTGATTGTGAAAGCTTCAATGACCATTAGCCTTGTCTCTAATAATTCTCATACCAAGGATTTGCTTTGCAGGTCCCAAATCCTTCATTGCAAACTGTTTGGACAATTGATTCTTCAGATTATTAATCTCCTCAATGCTAGACCCTGCAATAAGCATATCATCCACATACAACAATAATATGATGTAAGAATTGTCAAAATACTTAACATAGCAACAGTAATCAGCTCCACATCTCTTGAACCCAATTCTATGCATAAAACTGTCAAATTTTTTGTACCACTATCTAGGAGCTTGTTTTAGGCCATACAAGCTCTTTCTCAGTTTGCAGACTAGATTCTCTTGTCCCTAAACAATGAACCCTTCTGGCTGAATCATGTAAAGGTCTTCCTCCAAGTCACCATGAAGGAATGCTGTCTTCACATCTAACTACTCAAGATGTAAATTTTCTGCAGCCACCATTCCCAGTACCAGTCTAATTGTTGACATCTTCACAACTAGAGAAAATATCTCTGTGTAGTCAATGCCCTCCTTCTGCTGGAACCCTTTAACAACTAATCTGGCCTTGTAACGTTTGCTACTATCATGCTCATTCTTTATTCTGCATACCCACTTGTTGTGTAAAGCCTTCTTTCCTACTGGCAATTCAGTTAGTTCCCATGTCTGATTCCCCAACAAGGAATCCATCTCATCCTTCATGGCTAACTCTCACTTGCTTGAATTCTCATCTTGCAAGGCTTCATCATAACATTCTAGCTCATTACCATCAGTCAACAGGAGATAATTTAGAACGGGTGAATAACGTTGTGGAGGTCTAATGTTCCTAGAAGATCTGCGAATTTCAGCTATAGGTGTACTCTGATCTACCTATAAATTTACATTCTCCTTATCTTTTTCACCCATTTTCTGGACAGTACTTTTAGTCAATTCATCTAAGTTGACAAACTCAGATTTATTTTGATCTATCTCTGTAACATCTGGCACTACAGTTGACCTGTCCTTATACATAACTTGTTCATTAAATATCACATTTCTACTTCTGATGATTTTCTTGTTTTGTTCATCCCAAAACCTATAGCCAAATTTCTCATCATCATAGCCAATGAAAAAACATATTTTAGACTTTGCATCAAGTTTAGTATGAGCATCAGAATCAATATGAACATAAGAAACACAACCAAAAACTTTTAAATGGAAAAACTTTACCTTTTTACCACTCCAAACCTCCTCAGGAAGTCTGAACTCCATGGGAACTGATGGTCCTCGGTTTATCAGGTAAGCTGTAGTGCTAACAGCATCAGCCCAGAAAGTTTTTGGTAGTCCAACATGCAACCTCATACTCCTAGCATGCTCATTGAGAGTTCTGTTCATGCGCTCAGCCGCACCATTCTGCTATGGTGTCCCAAGAATGATCTTCTCCATCCTAATTCCCTATGCAGCACAATACTCACTGAACCCTCCATCTATGTACTCTCATCCATTATCTGACCTCAAACATTTTACTTTCAAACCTGTTTCTATCTCAACCATGGCTTTTCACTTCTTAAAAGTTTCAAATACATCAGATTTATTTTTCAGAAAATAAACTCATACCTTTTTGCTTGAGTCATCAATGAAAGTGATGTAATACCTTGAACCTCCAAGGGATGCAACCGGAGAAGGCCCCCACAAATCAGTGTGTACTAACTCCAATTTTTCAGCCATCGGTGTCCTGCCAGTTTTCAAGAAGCTCACATTTTTCTGCTTTCCTAAGATGCAGCTTTCACACATGTCAAAATCAATGGACTTCAATTTTGGTAGTTTTCCTTTTGACAGCAACATCTTCATCCATTTCTCACTCATGTGACCAAGTCTGTGGTGCCAAAGGCTTGTATCAGTACTTGCATCAGCAACTACAATTGTGTCTCTTGGACTTGAGGTCATATATAGAGTACCAGTCTTCTTTCCACGAGCCAATACTCTAGCTCCCTTTGTAACCTTCCAAGTACCACCAATAAATAGTATTGCATGCCCTTCATCATCAAGTTGTCCAACAGAAATCAGATTCCTCCTCAGGTCAAGAATATGTCGAACCTTCTCCAGTAACCAAACAGATCCATTGGGCAACAATATCCGGACGTCTCCCATACCTACAACATCCAAGGTTGAAAGCCAAATACACTTTACCAAAATCACCTGCAACATAATTCTGTATGATTTCACGGCGTGGAATGGTATGAAACGAGGCTCCTGAATCCAAAACCCAATCATCAAGTAGACTGTCTACTACAAGAAGTAATGCATCCTGTACCTCTTCTGTTACAGCATTAGCAGAATCATTTTCATTCTTCTTCTTAGGACTTTTGCATTGCCTCCTAAAGTGACCTGTTTTCCCATAGTTCCAGCATTGTACTTGTTGGCCTGATCTAGATTTACTTCTGTTCCGATTAGAATTTCTGGATTTTGATCTACCTCGATTTGAATTTCTGTCATTACCTCTGCCTCTTGTCTCAAGGTTTAGGGCAGAACCAGATCCTGAGGTTTCGCTTGCATCTTTTCTACGAATCTCCTCAGCCAGAATTAAATCTTATATGTCATTATACTTCAGCTTTTCTTTTCCTGTAGAATTGCTTACTGCCATCCTCATTGCCTCCCAACTATTTGTCAAAGAAGCCAAGACGATCAGAGCATGAATCTCATCATCAAAATCAATTTCTACAGACGACAATTGATTTGTGATAGTGTTAAATTCGTTCAGATGTTGTGCTACTGATGCATTCTCTACCATCTTCAAATTGAACAGTTTCTTCATCAGATGCACCTTATTGTTTGTTGACGGCTTTTCATACATACCAGACAAAGCCTTTATCAGATCTGCTGTGATCTTCTCCTTTACAACATTGTATGCATCAGACCTAGACAGAGTTAACTTGATAACTCCCAGTACCTATCTGTCAAGAAGAGCCCATTCCTCAGCCTTCATAGTCTCAGGTTTTGTCCCCAAAAAAGGCAGATGCAATTTCCTCCCATAGAGATAATCTTCAATCTGCATCCTCCAATACGCAAAGTTTGTGCCATCAAACTTTTCTATTCCAGACGCCTTTCCTGCTTCCTCTGCCATTGCTCCCACTCAAACCTAACCCTAGGCTCTGATATCAGTTGTAGGGAATTATACCCGAAATTCCCAACCTGTGAGAAACAAAAAATAGAGAAACACACGCCAAAGAAAAACAATCACATGCACAAGATAATATTTACGTGGTTCGGCAATTTGCCTACATCCATGGAGTTGCAAAGATTTCACTATTATTTGGGAAAAATACAAAGTGCGGCTACAGTGTTTTTACACTCTCTCAAGACGACAACAATAACGATCAACCCTAATCACCAATAATCAGCTTTTACATCATACGCACAGGATTCACAATGGGCTACAAAAACGGGCCAAAAATTTTTCCCAGAGGCGTTGCCCCTGGACCCCCAAGAGGCTCATCCATGGACTATGACTTGGGCCTATCGGCCCAAGCCTTCACTCTATGAACTAAGTCTCAGAAAATTTCCCATTAAAAACCACACAACATTATTTTGGTCGGGTTGGGTCGTCAACCGGATCAAACACAACTAGGCTTCACAAAGCCCAACATTAAGATGTATTAAGTTTTAAGTAAAAAAACTGATATGATAATCTCTTATTGGATGGATAAAGCATGAGTTTTACACCTAATTTTTACTTAATTTGGATTTTTTTATTATTATATAACTTCAATTCTCCTTTTCAAAAAAATTGTTTAATCTGCAGTGGGGTTGAGCTTTTTTTTTTTTATATATAATTTTTTTTAATTAAAAAAAAGGCTTTGGGTTTTATTATTATTTTTTTATTTTTAAAATTCTTGTTGAGGTGGTGAACTACTTTGTTTTTGCTATTTATTCATGGTAAAAATCTCTTTTTCTCGCGAGCTATGCTGGTGCCACAACTCGTGGCACAATCTGTGCCACAACTCGCCACATGGGCGAGTGGTGACACAATTTGTGGCACCAACATTAGTCTTTTCTCGCTCTCTCGTTCTCTCTCTTTCATAATGACAATACTAAAAGAAAACCAAGCCCTAGCCCTAATTCTAATTCTAAATCTAAATCAAAATCTAAACAGCTGAAGCAGTCTCGTGCAGATAAGCTTTACATTGTTTATGAACAGCATGGGGGTGATATATCAATCTATGGGTTGGACTTCGATGTCTGCAGAGATAGTGTCTCGATATCAACAATCAGAAAGTTTTTGGAATTAGAATTGAAATATGAAAAGTATCGACATGGCATGGGTTTTGCTGCTTTGGGTTCAACAATCTACATGGTAAGCGGTCAATTCTGTCCTGATGATGAACCATCTTTGAAAGCTTATCTCTATGATACGAAGTCTAAGTTACTTGAAGAGGGACCCCTACTCAACGCTCCAAAGTATCGCCCTAACGTAGTTGTCATCCAGGGTAAGATTTACGTTTTTCCCACAAGTTTTAGTCCGTGGAAGGAACATGTTTCTGCTCTGAGATTTGAGGTTTTGAATGGAGAATCATGGAGTGCTCTTCCTGAGCCTTTTGATGATGATCCTGAGTTTTGGTGTGTAGGAAAAGATGATCGTTTTAAGGTTGAAGCATATGTGGTTCATGATGACCCTAAACTCTTATTGTCAACACCGAGAGGTATATGTATGTTTGATGTAACCGAGCCTCGTGCCGGATGGAAACATGTTGATGGGCACTTGCCTTTCAGTAAAGAGGGTGTTTTAGTTGATAGTGACGGCGATCTATGCTTTGGTGTGCTGCGAGATCATCCAACTGACCTCCTCATGAGTGCCTGTGTTCTCTCGAAGGATGATGGCTTGGCCAACCCAATCAACATAGCATATGACAAATATGCTAAGCCCCTGTGCCAAGAGCAAGCAATGGTAGCCAAAGATTACAGGCTCTGCTTAGCTCCTCTTGTTGCTGGATTTCGAACTGGATCAAAATTTTGTGTTCATGATAATGATTTGATGATGATGATGATGGCAACAAAATCTGTTGTATGAGATCTGGGTGTGATTCCGATTGCCATGGAGCTTCTATTTTGATTGATATATTTACCATTCAAGAGTTTCACTGGATGAGGGAGAAGGAGTACTGTGACCCTGATTTTCATCGAGATGTACTAATTCTATCGAAATTTAGGGACTTTGTGCTTCGCCTGCCAAAAGATCATCGTCATGGCAAGGTCCTAGCTTGTTTCCCAATGTAACTATTTTTTTAGTATATTTTATTAAACACTTCAATTCAATTTGTATTTGTTAATACAAATAAATCCCCATTTGATATTCTGGCTTCAATTTGTTGAGAAGTAGAGCCAATCTTTATTTTTATCTATTTCTATATATGTTTTAGTTTTCTTAAACAATATTGTTTTTAAGTAAAATGATTCATTAATGTGTACCCTCTAATCTCATGTAATTGGTAATATTCCTTGGTTGGTTCCATTGACAGTTTAACCACTATGGTGAGCTTAGTTACGCTTATTCTTGCTTATTGTTGCCTATGCTTCTACAGGAGACGATCTATGTAAAGGGATTTCTTGGTAAAGGAGAAGAGAAGGATGCCTAGAGAAGAGGAACTTCCGGTTGGACAAATTTGAATCCTCTAGATAAACTATTTTATTTTATGGTTTTAGTTGTCATTGATAGTGACAGCAATGATAGTAATATGTTATGTATATATGTATGAAGAATATTTGCAGATTTCTATCTAATATTATCTTTTGAGTTTAAATCAAAATGCTACTCCCTAGTCTTTTTCCTTTTTCCTACAAAATTTATTTTCTATTTTATGATGTGAATTGAAATAGATTTGTGCAATGCTTGCAATTAATACTGATTTGGGGAATACTCAGGTTGAAGCTTCCGCCAAATGAATCACCGATTGTAATTAACACACAATAGTGCTTGATCAGCAATTTTAGCTTCACACTACCAAACCTTATGTGAATATCCTAATTCAAATGATATGAATTTCCTATTCTCTTACATTTGGTGATGGTAAGGTTGCAGCTTGAGATGACCCAACTGCACTCAAACCTTCACAACTTGAGCCTAGCCAAAGTAGTTTTATCAGAATTAAGTTGGACATTATACCTTTTTAATCTATTTATTCTATCAACCCATGCCACGAGCGGTTGTTTTCCCTGTGAATTTGTTCATTTTATATATCATGTCATATATAATATATTAAAGTCGAAGCACATTCTGAATCCCAATTAAAATTTCAAATTAGGTTTTATCGTAGCCTAATTTTGCACCAAAATATCCATTTTAATTTTGTAAATTTTGGTGCCAAGTGACTCGTTCACAACTCAAAACTCTTTTTCTCTTTTTGTTTGGTTACAAATGGCACCCCTTAGTTTAAATTCAAAACTCTCTCTGTCTATCTGCTTATCTCTAGAGGACAAACTTTGCAGTGAGGATTATGAGTTTTTGTTTAGTGTCATTCCTCTTATTCAAACTCTGTTCTTTCAATGATTTCTATTAAATGCATGATATATATGCAGCAAACCATTTCACGAATTCACATGTAGATATTTTCCCCCTCTTGTTCCAGTTAAATATTAGCATTCAGACTAGATATTCAAGCTCATGCCTTTGAACTTTGGGGACTACTACCTAGTTTTTGTTGCCATTCAACTGATACTTAACAAAATGTTGGACTTTTGGTTGAAATGTTAATTACTTTTCCAATGTACTACGTATATATTTGTCTCATGTTATAAATATTGATTTTCATTCATTTTTAACTAATTGTAGCATTGAACATAGTAAAGAAATTTAGCAATTGTTAACTATTCGGTATATCTCATGAGTTAGTGACTAGTAATATCTAAATGTCGAGGTGCAGTATTTAATGAACACTCCTATTGAGCCACATTATCATTTATCGGTCATATCACCATTTTTTTATTGATTTATAATTAATTAATTGACTTTACACATTCATCTTGGATGGTTATTTGTTTATTTAGAGGGTGTTTGGATTAGGAGTATCTCAAAACTCAAAAATCATAACTCAAAACACATAACTCAAACTCATCACTCATACCTCAAAACTCTATCTCACTAAAAACCCAAAACTGAAAATTTTTGTTTGGCTCCAGTATCTCAAAACTGTGCCCCACATCTCAGTACTCAACTTTTTCACTTTTTGGTGGAGCCCACAGTCTGCACAGGTCAGAAGGGCAGTTTTCTCTCGCTTGTGTCCTCTTCTCTCTCTTTTCACCCAAAATACTGTTTTGTCTTCCTATCTCCACACACATACACACACCGAATGTTAGAACAAAGACCATGGTTTTTTCCTTTTCCTTTTCCTTCTCTACACTTTTGCCTCCATATCCTGAAGACCCATCGCTTGCAAACAGCCAACTCGATTTCTGCTGGTGAGTTCCTTTTCCTTCTCTGTTTTATGGGCCATGGTGGACGAGATTTGCTCTCTTCCTATGTCCCGAAAGAACCCCTAAATCCCCAAATTTTGGTTGAAACCCATCTCCATCAAACCCCTTTCTCCGTTTCTTCTAGGCCAATCGTATGTAGTAGTGCCCAAACCCCACGAGTTTTTCCTTTCCTTTTCAACTCTAGGCCTCTGTTGTGTCTGATTTCCACTTCTTACTCTGCCCCCAAAGAACCCGAAATCAACCAATGGGTTATCCATCTTAACAATGTAATAGGTATATTTATTCTCCCCACTCATCTATTTTCCCTCCATTTATTTATTTGTTACTACTAACTCTGTGTTTTATTTTCGTTTGTGTAGGGTTGAGTTTGCTTTGCTTAGCTTTTTGGGAGTATAAGCTGAGGTGAGCAATTTGGGTATTTGGTTTCTTTTTAATTTTGAGTTTGCTTGTGGTTGTGATCTATTTAGTTAGTACAACTTTTTGTTTATGATCAGAGATATTACACCTAAATTCAAGTCAAATACAACTGAAATTGTTATCTTGCTGTTAATTTGTCTTGCTGTTAATTTGAATTGGTTGTGATCTGGTTGTGATCTGTTAAATACATTTGAATTGGTTGTGATCTGTTATGTTTGATAAAGAGTGCAAGGTGTGGAAACTTAAACTTGCTGCTTTGGCTTGAGTTCTTTGGATCAATTCTCTCTCTAATATTGGTGCACTACTGTAGGATATATTACTTTGTAAAACTATTTGATTTAAAATCTGTACTCAAAAAACAATTTTGGCTTGGTTGAATACTTGTCAACATAGCCTGGGGTTGCATTTCATGATTGGTTTTCATGTTATTGCATTCTACTGGCTGTAGACAAAATAAGTATTTTACTGGTGTTCTTGAACTTGTTAAAAATGGTTCCATGAGTGGAGAGGATAAGTGTGACATTTATTGGTGCCATGACAGGGTATCTAGCCATGATGTTGATATCCAATTTGCTTTCACCATTCTATTTTTTGTGCAAGTTTTCTTTTGTAGTTGAAGTACCGGAATTCTTATAAGATGTTTATTTCTATGCAGGAGGAACAACAACCAGAAGATGATGACTAAAAGTGAATGCATTTTGACTTTTACGTGCGTCGTTCAATTGGAATGGAATGTGGATTTTCTGTGTCCGTACTCTTACAAGTGGTGCTTTTTGAAACAGCAAAAACATTTGGCTTTGTTGTTGCTATGATATCTTATTACTTTCTTAATTAAGTTAAGACTTCAGTAGAAGCTTCATGTTTAGTTATGGTATTTTTAGCTATGTTGGTGTGCATGTTATGGGTTGTGATGAGTGAATGGGGAAGTTGGGTTATGAGTAATGTCATCTGAAGGAAGAGAGCAAAAAATGAGGGAAAAGGTAGTGTAAAACTCATTGCTTAAGCCAGGGAGAAGCCAAAAAAAGAGAGAGTTCCAACGGTCTGAAGGTGATGTGAGAGTTCCAATTGAACAACCCACGTAGAAGTCAAAATGCATTCACTTTCAATCATTATCTTCTGGCTGTTGTTCCTCCTGCATAGAAATAAGCATCTTATAAGAATTCCGGTACTTCAACTACAAAAGAAAACTTGCACTATTGATGCAAGAAAACAAGTACAGTAACAAGTATACTGACTCATTTGAAATCTATAAAAAGACTTCTCATGCAAGAAGAAGGAAAAAACAAAAATAAAGTAGAAAACCAAGAATCATAAAAAATTCACATTTGTTACATTTTCTTAGATCTTCATCTTCTTAATTATTTATGTCATGTTTCAATAATCAAAATTTTAATCATTCTCAAAAAAAAAAAAAAAAATTGTAATATTTTCCTATCTAGTGTAATATCCTTATTATCAAGTATATTATCTTTCTTATCAATGCCACTTTCATCTTCCAAGTTGCCAAAAAAATTTCCATGTCTCCATGAATAGAAAATTCAATGACATAGATGTCTCTGCTTAGATTGTCTCATCAAACACTAGAAACTTTGCATTCACACTATCTTAATATCCATCAATCTCTTTGTTCTTGCCAAATTTCATGATGTTTTCCTCTTTCTTTTTCCTGGAACTCGACATATTCATTAGAAAAGACATGGTAGAATCATTTTGATAGAGTGGTTGTGTAAAATCATCAATCCTAACAATTGGGTTATGAATTTGAAGAATATACAATAGTACCTAAAAGTATAAACACCTTAAGGTTGATTTTCCGTATGGTTAATTTGACTGGAAGTGGCTAGATGTTGAGAATTAAGGGATACATTTGGTATATTGATTTTTGCGTCTATGACATAAAGTTTAGGTGCAACAACATCATATGCCATAGCAACCTCATAAGAAATGTCAAATGTTCCTAACCAAAGGCATGCACCACAATTTGCCCTAAATTATTTGACGAACACCTTTGTAGGTATACTAGAATTCTCTAAACTTCCTTTCCCTTTCATGCATTCTTTCTTGAACTTGCCTATGTAGGCTTCTTGACCTGTTTTCTCTCCCCAAGACTACCTGCTCCCAATTTCAACATTATTCCAATAGAGAACTCTGGGATAGTGGATAAGTATTAAGATTTTTTAAGAGTATATTTCACACATTGTTATCAATCATGCAAAAACACTATAATTTTGACATTCTTTGTTCTTTACGATGATTTTTTTTTATTGTTATTTTAAATGAAAGAAAGTGTTTTAGTGCACAAAATAAGTTGGAAATCCTTTGAAAATCCTAACAATTTTGAACTTCACATTACTTATATAAAAGGGTAAACACCGCCGAACTCATCGACTGAAATCGATGTTACTAAGCCACATATACCATCCACAATATATATAAGACATCAAGTTATATTATTTGTTATTTTTTCAATAAACACTAAACGAAGATAGAATAGTTTGCCATAGTCCTTCAACTTCATGCTGAAGCTTTAGGTTAATGTATCAATCTGGAGAAATCTTAAGTATTTTTCTACGGCAATACTATTTAACTAAAATACAATAAGGTGAAAGGTCTACTTGGTATCAAGGAAATACAACGGTTTGAGACATATTTGAGACTTCCAACTACAACAACTTGAACTACAATGACAAAGAACAAACGACAATGTCTATTGAAAAAATAGGAATCAATTTTGTGGACCAAACCATCCATCGAGGTCATTGTCTTCCCACTTTCGAAGCCCTTATCACTTTGTCTAGTTTGAAATTCATGTGTTTCATTTCTCTGTTCCATCTTAAAGAGTAATTAATCTTTCCTGACTTGGAGGAAACTTTTGAAAATTCTTTTGACCAATATCTACTTGTAGGATAATGGACTTCCTCTTCCTACTATGACGGTTCTCCTTAGAGTAGTACCTATTGAGGTAAGAGCCATTGCATTACTTCCAATATCTATCTTAGCTCTCGTATAATTTTTACCATACTTTTCAATTGTTGTTTCATGATCGTTATCTCGAATGATTGTTGGGGTTTGTTAAATTTATTTTTGCATCTCGCATACATTGATTTGAATTATAACAATTTTCATGCAAAAGGTGACAATGACTTGTCTAATTGCTCCTTAATTGTAGTCATTATCTTGGTTGTGGTCTTAATGGGTGTTGATGTCGTTATCATGGGTAAGATTCAAGAATTAGCCCTATAGTTGGTGAGATTATAACTTCTGGCTCTTGACTTCTGTGAATGGAGATTTTAAGTTTTGATTTTCACACTTTCCTTTAGGGGCACAATTTGTCAATGATGGTTTTACTTGTCTTTGGAGTTTTGCATATGTGACCAAGCTTCATATGCAAGTCAAAAGTGTACAACTCAATAGTTTGGAAGTAATTACAACTAAAAAAAATGCTCAAAATTTCTTTGAAAATGATAAACGTTTCTCACAATTTTAAGTAAGCTTTTTTTTTTTTTTTTTTTTTCCATTGGAAGGTAGACATCTAGAGCTTTAAAATGGATAGAAATTTGACTCAATTTGGATTTAGAATAAGTAAGTAAGTCTCATTTGAAGTTAGGACAATAGTGTTGTCAAGAAAGTATGATTTTGCGTGAGGTTGTTGTGCAAGCTTAAGGCTACAAATACAAGCTTTGAGGCTTCGTATGTAACTATGTCCCAGAACCTTTTTTTTTTTTTTTTTCATATTTGAGTGTCAAACACTTCAATCTTCAATGGTATGACGCCCATAAGTATAGGAGGTTGTAGAAACCTCCAACAACCTTCAAAATTCTAGTGTTCAACCTATAAATTATTACCTTATGCCCCCATTCTAAATCACTTTTAAGGAGAGTTTTTTTTCTTTTCTTTTTTAGCTACTATACTTCCAAAAATTTCTTTCTCTAGTCTCTCTCACAAGCATACTTGCATGTTTTTAATCTTCAAAACCTCTCTCTAAGAGTCACTAGTAGGCATAAAGTGGTTTCAATCATGTTTTCAAAACATTTTTTTTTTCAAATCTTTTGTTTTTTTAGTTTCAAAGTTCTATAGTGTTTTTCATCTTTCCTTGTAATTTCAATCCAACATTGTTATTGTAGGCACTAAGAGGTCACTTTAAAGCTTTAAAATAGTGATTCATAAGCAAGGTAAGCTTCTATTCTATGATTTTCTACTCTACTAGATAGGATCAACATGATTCTTTATTTGATGTTAGTCTGAGTATGCATATTTAATTTGTTTGATGATTATGATCTTTCTTTGATATGTGTTTAAGCTAACAATAGTTTGGTTTTGTTTAGTTTTGGGTGTTTTCTTCATATTTTTCTTTATTTGTATACTTAAACTTTGGGCAATTAAATTTAAAATGTATAATTTATGTTTCTATGCTAGGATGTGTACACACCATTGAAAAGTATGTATACAGACATAATACCTACACCTATGTATGCATGTTCGATTATGCGCTCGAACTCAGGATAGATAAAAAATGATGTTTTGATTAAATTGAGTATTTTATATATTCCTTGTGATTTGTTTGACTCTAAATTCTTAAGACTAAGTAATAAATGGCAACTAATTACTTTCCATGCTTTGATTAGTCAACATTTCCATAGTAGTTTTAATTTTAATTCGTTACCTGAATAAGATCTTTTCTAGCATGTTTGATTTGGTTTGATTGTTGACTTCCCTATTTAATAGAATATGATAATTTGAATTTTGAAAGGTTTCCTTTTTTGCTTGATGTGTGTTTGAAAATATTTTCTTGTGTGTTTTACTTATTGCAAAGTGTGTGATTAGGGTTAGGACTCTCTTAATAATTTCCTTCTTTAAAAATGGCCTAATGACAATAGTGGAGGCTGACCCACTAGGTCGAGTGGACTTTGTGTATAAGCCCTTCCCTTACTCCAGACTCAATGTCTAGTGCATAAACCTCTACATCGTAGACCAAATTGGTTACTAGACCTAAACAAAGTGGTGACTTCCATCCCTTCACCTTGGAGCCCACTTGACTGAGGCATATAAACTCCTAGGGTGTTGTGCTCACAAGGCTTTTAGGTGTTGTGGCCAAGTTAATGACTAATCAGTTCGAGTTACCACATCAGCCACCTCGCTTAAGATTGATTCAATTTGACACCTCTCAATTAGGGATGGCAAAAACCCTTTTGGTTATGGGAACCTAGCTCGACACAACTCGATAATTGTGGGTATTACTCTACCCGATAAGAATTCGGGCATCAAGGGCGAGTTTTACTCATATCCAAATTTGGCGAATTAGGTATGGGTATTACCCGACCTTCCCACCTTTAAAAAAAAACATTTTGATTTAAAACATAGTTTTATTTCACTAGATAAAAAAAAAAAAAAAAAAGGTTTAAGACAAATAAATTAAGTAATTAATCCCCTCTCTTTAAATAGAGAAAAATAAAATACAAGAACCAAATCTACATGTATCAATTTCTCAACAAGAATAACAAAAAATAAATAAATAAAAACCCAAAAAAACCGGGTTCGGGTCATGTTTGGGCATCCATAGGTAAAAATCTGAGTAAAAATTGGGTACGAGCACTTAACAAATATTGGGAATTGGGTATTCATGGGTAAACCTTTTGTGTTGAGTTTGGGTATACCTGACCTAAACCTGGTCCATGGCCATCCCCACCATTCTCTCCATCAAAATCTAAAAGAAGTTTCATTAGTTACTTTAGAATTATTTTATAATCTACTATGATTTTTTATTTTGATATTTGCTTTAATCATATAACTTAAAATAATTTTGGTTTTCTTACTTTTATCATTATTGAAGTATTTTCTTTGGTTTTTAGATGATTTACTCTGGCTGGAGCTTGCTTGTATTTGTGTGCATGGACATATATAACAAAGTTTTGGTATAATCTTTCTCCTAATGATTCAATGAACGACATCTGCAATTAATTTTCAGCTCAAAATTTGATAATTCAGGTCTAAACTTGGCCAAATTAATATAGTAACATTTAAACCCTGCCAATAGGAATTTTTTGTCCCTCAATAGGACCTCATAGCTCATCAAGTTGCGAAGCTACTCGTGTTGTACAAGCTGGAATAACACATATATACTTCAAAATAACTTTTGAATTGAAGTTACTATTGGAATAAATCCATTCTTGAATGCATAAGTTTCACTACTACAACATCCGAAGAATCAGGTTCTTCCCAAGTACCATATTAATAATTAATGTTAGTGGTTTGATACCTAAAGGATTATGTTTTGCCATTAGAAATCACAAATCTTTCCACCTTTTTTTATTAGAATTTAGATACCGTGATTCTTAGAATATTATTAGTGCTACTAGGATGGTCTATGGTTCCAACTTGTGGCAGTTTCTTTTCTCTTCTTTTCTTTGGTTCAATTCAACAAATTCATCATCTGTAACACTTTCATTATGGCATATTTTGTCAGCAAAACAAGATGAAGGAAATTGGATATGCTTATATATATGCTCATGTAATTTCATGCATTATGTCTCTCCCCTATCCCTTTCTCTTGGGATCATACTTACTCATTCTCCCTAAAAAAAATCAGCACCTATGACTCGTGCGTTACAATTTGCAAGACTGATTGAAATTAAAGGCGAAGCCTGAGGGTGGAGCTAGTATTTGGTGTCACCGTTATATGTGGTGAACATAAAATTATTTTCCCTAAGGGTGGTCTTGCCCTTTCAAGAAATGAAAAACAATAAATAAATAAAAAGGAAGAAGAGAGAAATTCCTCATCACCCAACAACATTCTTATAATTTGATTCCATTGATGACGAATTCTTTTATATATTTGCCATTAATATATTTTACAAACTATCATCTCTTCCTTATTTTATCGTCTCTAAGTTTTTAAAACATAAAAGCGAAACTAGGATCGATGAAAAAAAGAAATAGAAAAAAAAAATCTTTATTAATTTAGTTTTTATTTATTTAATTTCTATAGGTTAATAATTTTTAAGTTCAGTGTATATTATATTGTGTGTATTCATATGTATATATATTTTTTATTTATATATGTATTTATGCATGTGAGCATGTGTAAATTCTAAATTTTGATCCTTCTAGAAGTAAATCTTAGCTTTGCCTGTAAGAGCACTCACAGAAGTGGTACTAAATAGCTATATTGCTATTTTTTAGCACCACTGATCACAAAAATCACGCTACAGCAGTGGAGGCATAAGTAAAAAATTTAGATGTTCAACTACAATGTCAATCTATCTATAGATGTGCACTGTAGCGCAAAGCTAAAAAAAAAAAAATATTTTATTTAAATTCTCTCCCCCTTTTCCATTAAAATATTCTTTTTCTCTCTCTCTCTCTCTCTGCCTTCTCTTTCTTTTCGTCTCAGCCTCTCTCTTCCTTCTTTACCTCTTCGCTATCTTTTCTCTCTTCTTTTCGCGTGATTGGCGATGGTGTGGGTCGGTGGGTTTCGTGGATGGCGTGATTGGCGATGGCATGGGTCGGTGGGTTTCGTGGATGGTGTGGGTTAGTGGGTCGGTGATGGCATGATCGGCGATGGCTGGTCTGGAGCATAAGATAAATAGTGGGTCGGCGATGGCGTGATCGGCGATGACGATGGCGATGGCTGGTCTTCTCTCTCTCGATCAAGCTCAGATGGTGGGTTTGATGGTGGTCTGGGTTTGTGTAGTTGTTGGTGGGTGGTTGTTCTTTGGCAATGGAAAAGTGGATTGTGCCGTTTGTGTAGTTGTTGTTGGGTGGTTGTTCTTTGGCAGTGGTTGTGGATTGTGCCATTTGTGGTGTTTTTTTGGTAGTAGTATGTATTATTTTATTGGAGTGGATATATTATTTTATTGTAGTAGATATATTATTTTATTGTGTTGAAAGCTAAAATAGATCCACTGCTGCAGCATGTGTGTAGGTAAAATAGATAAAGCAAGTTTTGGTAGTGCTAAATAGCTAAAATTATAGATCTACTGCTGTGGATGCTCTAATTGCAATACTTTAGTTTGATTTATTTATTGCACTTCCTTTACTCCAAAAACAACAAAGAAACAAAATCCAAATTAGCAAATAGAAACTATATAAACTTTTTATTTTATTTTATAAAAAATTGTAGTTATACAATGAATATTCTTAATGTATGGTTCATGAAATACATGAAGATGAGTGGATAAACATTAAATATATATAGCAGCTCCGTTGGAATATGTCAAACTAAAAATTCCTTCTTACTCAAATTGAATATTCTCCAATGTAGAATCTGATCCCCAAATCCTCCTCCCTCTCAACAAAATTGAAAATTTGTGTACATTCCAAAGGATATCTATATATTCAATCACAAACTTCAGTCACTTTCATTCTTTTTGTTCTATTTGGTCAAGCATTGTTTATTCATTTAATTTTCGACTCTCATACTCATGCATGCACACTTCAATCACTAGAAATGACCATTCTTTTTTTGTTTTCTTTTTTAGTCACAAAGAAAACAACCATTTTGGAGAATGAAGGATATATATGGTCCCGTAAGCAAGCTTTTTACCATATGTTCCTCTCTTGGATGCTCCTCTCAGGTATGAGTCACAATCTTCAGGTATCTGTCACAATGGGTGATTACCACGCACACTCACAGTTGTGCAAATTGGCCAAAGCTTAGCACAATGCAAACAAATTGGTGTTTTTTGTTTTTTGTTTTTTTTGGAGCATTATTGTGATTTTTTTTTCCCATTTACAACAGTTATATTTTTCGCAGAATTCATTTACAATATTTTTTTCACCAGTGAAGGTAACGTGAAATATAAATTTAGAGCACTAGCATCTAAGGATGCAAAAAAAAAAAAAAAAAAAAAACCTATTTTGCATCTTCAACACTACTTTATCTATTTTACCAACTCATTTTACAACTCACTCCACATCTCAGTTTTTATTTTTACATACAATTCAATAAAATAATATAAACCACCTAATAAAATAATAAAAAGTATTCTTATCTATTTGTTTCCTCCCACTATCTTTTTCTCTTTGCACACAACCACAAGATTAAATATTAATTTTTTTTCTTTACAACCTATGAATAATAAGGTTGCATATATGCAATCTTTTACTATTCATAGGTTGCAAATTTTTTTAGGTATACAAACCCAAATAGAGTGGATTTTTGCTGTCTTGGGTTATAAAATAGCAACTAGGAGTGTTTGTACCCCAATATGCTCTTAAGAACGCATAAAGATCACTTAACAAAAATAGAAGAAAAGAGTATAAGTTAAAGCTTTTAATAATAAATAGTAGCACAGTTTTGTACTTCTCTTGTTATTTATTTATTTTTTGGGAAAAGACTTACTCTTGTTACACAAGCAGACGATAAATAATAGCACAGTTTATGAGAAATTTTTATATATTTTTTAAAGCCGTTTATGCTCTTTAGTGCATTCTCATCTAATTATGAAAAAAAAAATTATATGCTTTTTTAGATCTCAAAAATTTACACTTTTTTTTTTTTTTTTTTTTTTTTTTTTTTTGCATAACCACTTTTATAACAAACACTACATCCGATTCTTTATTTTAAAAATATCATATTAAAATAATATTTTTCTTTCTCAACAAACCCAATCAACACTTCACATCTTCTCCAAAAAAAAAAAAAAACACATCACATCATATTAAAAGAATCTTTTTTTTCTTGTTAGTTCAGAAGAGAGAAACAGAGTTAATAATAAATAAATAAAAAAAAAAGAAAAAGAAAAAGAAGAGAGACAGTTAATAAAAAAGTGAGAAAAAGTTTTACATAAGCTACCGTGCTTTTATATATTTAGATAAGCATTTTAGTATTATGTGAATACTTTTATGCAAAATATAGAACCGGATGGAGCTAGTTTTGTTCCCTCTCTTTAGCTACAATGTTATCTATTTTGCGTTTTTAAGGGTTTTACATAACTGGATTCTATTTGCTAAGACTTAAATTTATTAGTTTATTTATCTTATTGGGTCATGTCAGTGGTAAGCCCAAATAAAAACCAATGAAAGTTTCCCTTCTTTTCTTTTGGGCCATGCGGTGAAGTATGCGTCTGTGCCATCCCAACTAGTCAATCCAGCCCAACTTCGCACAATTGGACTCAAGCCCAGTCTAGTGACAACAATATTTCAAATCAGACAGGTTCCTTAAAACTCGTTCATTCTAAAGAATAAAATTTTCTTCCAAAGTGGTTTGGAAGAAATTTCATTCAATCTACTATGTGACGGTCATAAGATCATCCACGTGTCCCCTTTTTTATTTTCCTCCCATGTTTTTTGGTTGTCAAAGACTCAAAATTCAAACTAGCTCCTTCCTTGTTCAGATTACAAATTCAAAGCCCAGGACCCCTTGCCTACTTCATTGTCCATTTTTTGGAATTTGGGGTGTTACTACTACAAAAATCTCTGGTCATATGAGAAGAAAATTACACGTGTTTAGAAACCTTAATTTTCTGGTTATTTTCAGTTAGGTCAGACCAAAGCCAGATCAGCAAGTCTACCCAAATGTTAATGTTTTGAAACTTTCAGAGTACTAATTGTCAATCAACACAATCAAAAGAAAATTCCCATTTATGACTTATGGGAAAATGAATTATTATTTTTTTGAGATATGAAAAGAACAGAGTAGGGGAAAAATTCACAAATTGGTGTCATGAAGTACAAGTAATGGATGTCATCAACTAATTTTTGACACTGTTGATGAACTTATCCTACAATCTTCCAAGCAGGACAGATGCCTCATCTTGCAGAACCTTCCAAGCTGCAGTGACATGCCTCTCTTCTGTCAATGGAGCTCCTACAGCAAAACGTAGTATGTATTTACCTGAAAGGACCTGCAAATAATTGTCACATGCAAGGAACTTAGCTCATGCACTGAAAGTCATCACATGGAAGCAAATAACTATTTTTTGTTTTCTAAATGAGGACAATAAAGAATACCATTATGAATGTCACCAGAAAAAAAAAAAAAAAAAAAAAAAAAAAAAAAAAAAAAAATCTTACTGTATGAGAAATGAAAATTTTCCCAGTTGAGTTTATTGCTTCTAATAGGTCATTGTTCAATTTATTGCCGTTATCTTCATTGTTTCGAGGAGGCAGAAGCCGGAAACAAACTAATGAAAATATCCGAGGGGTAACAACCTGCAAACATGAATTTTTGTTCACTAATCCAAAACACTTTTTGCAGAAAATCACTTGAATTAACTATAGACATGAAACGTACATAAAATTACATTGAACTTCAGAATATATAATGGGCTCCTAGGACTTAAAAGACTACTAAATCAAATCAAAGTATCAAACAAATATGTTCATAAAGATTACCATTACCTCAAATCTTGGATCTTGAGCAATGAGGCCTTCAAAATGTTCAGCCAAATTGATGTGGTTTCTTATGTAGCACTGTAGGTTTTCTATACCATATAGTCGTAGAACCATCCAAAGCTTCAATGATCTGGGAATCAGCATACGGATCAGTAAATGGAAATATAGCACATGATTGATTATAAATCATTAAGGTTTAGTGTGAGTGCGTATGTTGAGTGTCTGTAATTTATGAGCTCCTAGAAAGAGTCTGGATTAAAATTTATAAGCCAAACGAGCAAAAGCCTTAACTGTTGCAATATCAGTGGTAAGTGAGAGGGCAAATAGTGGGGAAGAAATAGGAAGTTGCATACAAAAATTCAGTAGTTAAATATGAGTTGCACACAAAATGAAAGACCTTAACTATACAGAATGTACAAAAAGGATCACCTATAGAATACATACAAGATTCAGCTGATTTATAATATCTATAAAAGAAGAAAACTGGATGCAACCAAACAGGAGCTTCGCAACCAAACAGGAGCTTCTCACTCATACAATAATCTCAAAATAAATTCTTAATCTGAATGCAGGGAAGCACAACACCATTAAAGGTCCACTTGTCACTAACAGTCCAAATAGTGTATGGTTAATTATGGTCTCAAATTCTATATTGACTTGATTTGGGTTTTCTTCGAGTAGAAGGAAAGTTATTCCTTGTTAAATAAGTGACTTGGTATTCATTTTCCACTAGGTATTTCTAGGCCGGAAAATATATTGGCTCTTATATATAGAAAGTACTAAGGAAGGTATATCTAGTCCACCAAGGAATGGTATTGACTCTTATATAAAGAGAGTGCTACAAAGGATTTGATGACTTTTAGCCCAAGAGATACATTTTTTTTGTATAAGTCACAAAAATTTATTGAACCAAAATATAATCACCCATGTACATCAGCGATGTACGTAGGGAGCATCACAATCAATCTTTCAAATTACAATGCTTATGCATATCTAATAAAGAGTAACAAGGAGGAGATTTGAAAGCAACATTCCAATCTAGTAAAGTGTGAAAAAAGAGAGATTAAATCTCAAGAATAGACCGTTTACATCCTTCAAAGAATCTTGCATTTCGTTCACGCCAAAGACACTACATGATGCAATGCGGCACAGCCCTCCAAAAAGCAATATTTCAATTTCCATCAAAAAAACCTTGCCATCCTACCAATAAATCAAGGACTTTCTGTGACATAACCCATAGAAGACCAAACAAACTCCACACCACTGTCCATAAATCATAAGCTATGGGATAGTAAAGAAACAGGTGATCCACCAACTCCCCGCTACATTTGAGCATACAGCACTATTCTAGCACAATAATACTTCTCTGTTGTAAATTTTCAATCAATAAAATCTTCCCTAAGGCAGCAGTCCATGAAAAGAAAGCTACCCTAGGAAGAACCTTTGTTTGCCACACCAACTTCCAAGGAAATGACATGCTGATATTTGGGGTAAGAGGTTATCCCAACCTTTGTTTGCCACACCAACCTTTGTTCGCCTCCAACAGAGGTTATCAAGATCCTCACCCTTCACTGAGGTGGAATAAATTAAATCCATAAAAGCAGTAAAGGGATCCAGCTCCCAATCTTGGACTAATCTAGAAAACTAAGTGTCCCATTAGGGAAATGCATAACCTCATCCATAGAAGATTCCTTATCACAGAAAATTCTATATAATTCTAGGAAGGCTTCTTTAAGTGGACAATCACCACATCACAAGTCATGCCAAAATTTTACTCTAGTACCATCACCCACATCGAAATGTATAAACCGGGAAAACATCAACCACTCCCATCTTATAGATTTCCAGAGACACACCATAAGGGTCTGACACCCCTTTCGTACACCATCTATCCCATTCACTCCAATACTTCACCTCTATAATCCTCCTCCAAAAAAGATCTTTCTCAGTGCCATATCTCCACAATCATTCTCCTAATAATTCTTGGTTAAATCTTCTCAAACTATGAACTCCTAAACCCCCAAACTGCAACGGTTCACAAACCTAAGACCAGTTAAACAGATAAAATTTAGGTTCCCTACTTATTTCCTCTCTTTCCTATTCCAGTGGAGGTGGCTAACCATATTGAGAAGCTTCAGAGGAATTTCTTATGGAGTGGGATTTTCCTCTCTCTTTCCTATTCCTGTGGAGGTGGCTAACCATATTGAGAAGCTTCAGAGTAATTTCTTATGGAGTGGGATTGGTGAGGAACCTAATTTCCACCTGGTTAACTGGGCTTAGGTTTGTGAACCATTGCAGTTTGGGGGTTTGGGAGTTCGTAATTTGAGAATATTTAACCAAGAATTGTTAGGAGAATGGTTGTGGAGATATGGGATTGAGAGAGATCGTCTTTGGAGGAGGGTTATAAAGGTGAAGTATAGGTGTGAATGGGGTAGCTGGTGTACATGTGGAGAGGAGAAGACTCTTGAAAGAATATGGAATAGGTTTCTTTAGAGAGTATTTTGATGTTTGTTATTTGTTTAAGTGAGAGAGCACCATTATCGTTAGGTGTATTAGAGTTTTGGGATTGTGAGTCTTGTTTGTGAGTTTGTAAGTTCGTATTGAGAGTTTGCTTTAGGTTTAATGGGAATTTGGGCTAGCTTATGTTTGTAAGAGGTTTTGAGAATATTTGTATTTGTGCGGTTTTGTGAGTGTTGCAAATAGGCCCTTAAAGTTATAAATTGCTGTCAAATTAAAGATAATTTCCATCAAATAGCCTTCCTAAGTTCCCTCCAAAACACTCTAAATTCACTTAAAGCCCCTAACTCAAAGAAAGGTCTTGAGAGGAGTATCTAGTCACAAGCCTAACCCCTATCAGATATAATTGTATAACATGAATAGCACATCAACAAAACATAAATGTCTTTCTTTTGGGGAAAATGTTCAAAGGCACACCTAAAGCGACGTCCAAGAGGAATTTGCCAATCCTTGTAATCCACAACCATATTTGCTTGAGATGCCTGAAATATATTTTGCAAAATCAATCATAAAAGTTGTATAGGAAAACAAATTAATACACTAAAAAAATCACAGGAATGTTTAATCTCAAACCACATGGCAATCCACTATCAAATATCAACACTCTAGTGCAGACACCAAGATGCACCAGGATTAGTGCTAATTTGAATTTCAGATTTTGAAATTTCATTGATATAATTTGAATTACTTTCCTTATCAATGTACTGATTGAAAGCCTATTTAAAAAGTTTCAAGTAAACATGTAAGGCAGATTGGTGAATGAAATTTTGTATTAGAAAATTTGCAATTGCTGGGTGCTGATTCCTAGCAACTTGGGTGCTGATTCTAAAGTTTTTCTGCTTGGTGTTGATTCCAAACCCTAAGTGCTAATTATTAGGTATATCTTTTACATTTTTTTCATTCCCCCTTTTATCTTCCTTTTTGATACTGTCTGGCATAAATCACTCTCATTCAATATGCAGTTGTCAATGTAGAATCAGCAAGTGATAATAATAAATCAGAAGTAGGTCCGATTTTAAAAGGGTAAATAGTTTTGGAATTCATATTACTTTGCAGCAGTTTATTGAAGATGTGATTCTAAAATGCTAAATAGTTTTTCCAGGACCTCTAGAAAGAAGTGTGGTGAAGGTAGTGATGATGGTGTTGTACATCCATATTTGGAGGGTGAGACAGGTCAGCCCCTTGCTCAAGTCCCCACCATGGGGTGGTAACAAAAGCATTGACCTAGCACTCTGGAGCTAATTTACTTAACAGCACAACTTAATTTCAAGATCCATTTTTCTGAAGTTAGAAGGGTCAGTGGCTTGTAGAGCCAATTAAGATCAAGAATACTAAAAAGACTATTATCCATTGCACAAAACTCCCACTTTTGTGGGATTTGGGAGAGGTGATTGGTACGTAGCCTTACCTTCAATTTATGTTTGGAAAGGCTAATTTCTGGATCTAGAATGCTATATATCAAAAATAAATTGAGCCTGAATACTTGAGTCATACCCTAGATTAACCATGACATACTATTTTCATTTTTCTTCTCCATTTTTGTACTAAAATAATAAATAGCCTCCCTAAGTTGTAAGCCTTTTGGCATTGGACCTCACTTCTCATCATGGAACTTGCCTCATGCAGTCAAAAACGTGGTATGTGGTTCAGTCTTAACTAACACCCTTACACAGAAGAATTAGCCGAGGAAATCATGAAAACCTGAGAGCTCACATTCAGAACTAAACCTAACTAGTGCTGAATTTTGTTGAGTTAGCGGAAGCTCTAATACCAAATTGTTAAACAAAAAATTGAACAAAGAACTTTTATTAAAAACTTAACTCTTTAAATTACAACACTTTACAAGCACTATTATTGCATCAATACACACACGGCACTATTACATACACTCACTCACCAAATACACATGCACACCTACTGACACTTAGATCTCCTTTGTTGACTTCACTTCACTTCTCTTTTTAATTCACTCTAGACACCTATCTACTCTTATGACACAGCCACTCTTGACTTTGCTTTCTTCACTTCACTTCTCTTCACCTCACACACTTCACCTTACATGTCTCTCACACCTCATCTCACTTCACGTCACACTTCAACCATCACTACATCTATTTATACTAGATGTATGTTGGTTAGGAAACCGACTTGAAGCTTCTAGCTTCTTCCTTTTTATTGGCATTAATTAATGACTTTCTCAAACCTTCTAGACAATTTGAAAATGTGTGGCTGAGTTTAAACTAAGCTCTAGAGAATTTCGGAGAGATGCAAATTGAGTGAAACTCTAGAAATTTCTAGAGACAAGAGAGTTAGTGTTGATTTCTAATAAATTTTCCCAAAATTAATTCTTGAAGGTTGAAGGGTGTTCATATGAATGTTCAGAGTGTAAGGATTTTGTGTTGCAGTCATTTAGACCACCTGAATGTCATAAAATTGTTTCATTTTATTCTGTTTTCAAAAAGAGCAACGAAAAAGGGAGTTATGCAATTAGTTTCAATTTGTATCCATCAATAATAACATTGTCCATCACATCCGATCTCATACTCTCCTCACACTTATGATGCTTTACTGATTTTAGCGATGTACTTGTCTAGTTCAAGAAGCCCGATATCCCAAATTTTGTTCTATGACAACTTTGGGAGAAATAAATTATATGCCTATATATTCCACTGGTAAATCTGTAATTCTTTTTCTCAAATCAAGTATGTGTAGGAAATTCATATATATATATATACACAATAAACTGGATAATGATCACTTAATTAACCAAACAATAATGGATTGTGGAATACCAAATTTAAGGTACATGAGCTATCCTCCAGTTGTATTATGACAACCTGTTAATACTGCAGACGTATAATGAGGAGGCCAATCCTCATTTGATTGAATTTCCGCATGGCAGGTGATTGAATAGATCAAAATGAAACTTGCAGTTTAGCATCCATGGCATTTTTGGTGCTCTAGAACTAAAAATCAAGCCCTTGGTCAGATCTACTAAACTGAATGATATAATGTGCTTTGTTTTTATCTGATATTGAACTGCCAGAGTAGAATAATTCCTTGGTGAAAGTGATAATACCACAATTGCAGAGATTTCACCTAGTTGTTGGTGCATAAGTAGTAACTTTCCTAGTGTGGTGGTTAGCCTATAAAGTTGCACAAGTTTCCTATTAGTGGTAACTTTCTGGGCCATACATGATACATGGGGGCAATTTCTGAACTTTGTTCTGAGCTTTTGAATTCCTGCATACTTTTAAGTGCCAAAACAAAGAGAGTAAATGAAGAAAAATGGTGAAACCTAATGAAAATTGGAGGGCCATCACAAAAAGTAGAAACCAATTCTTTCACAAATATTCAAAGTTCAACTTGTGTTATTGGCAGTTAGATGATTGGACCTCATAACGTAAACGTACATATATATGTTCTAACATTTGAATTGTTTTGATGAGGAGATGCTCTTTGGATAAACAGCCAAAGCTTAAAATGATTATTGGAGTACCTCAATCAGTGAAGCTAGTTTAATTATGGGTCTATTCATCACAAGGACAAATGCACAATTTCTTAATTATGGGTCAACGGCACTTAGAGCCAATTAAGATCATAAATACTATATGAAACCAAAAATAAATTGATGCTGAATACTTAAAGTCATTGCCAAGATTAGCTATGATTCATTGTTTTCATCTTTCTTCGTTTTGGACCTCACTGTGCTAAATATTTCTAATCTGAGTGATTCTAAGGCCACAAACTATTTCTCAACTTTTTTGTTACAACTCTGACGTACATCAAAGTTGTTATAGATTATGAATAGTTGCCTATTACTTATACTAGTCGCAGAACCGCGCATTGCGTGTGATAATTTTTTAGATAAAATACTATTTTAGACCCTAGATTTTATAAAGAGTTTTTTTTTTTTTTTTAAATAGTTTTATTATATTTTTCATAATCTTGTCTATAACATTTTTTACCATTATCATATATTTATTGGTTGATGATTTGCATAACATAGACATTAAATAAGAGGTAGAACTATTCATTAAATTTTTTTAAGTCATGGTGTATGAAGATTATGATTATATATATATATATAAATTTCCCTAGTTAGAGTTTGATTAGTTTTAAGTTTAAATTTTGTATTATTATATTTAATTGTTGATTTTATTGCACTATAAAGTTTTCAATGTCCTTTGTACAGTCATCTTTATTTTATTTCTTACTCCTCTTAACCACCTTTTTATTTTCCAAATAACGGTAATTAATAGACATTTGATTTCATTTATTTTTTTCTTCCTTTGTTTATTCTTTATTACTTTGTATGTTCCCTTGCTAGTTGCAAATTTTATGGTTATCAATAAGAAATAGATATCATAGATGGTTCAAATAATTATAGATGTAGTTACGTTAGTGGTATGTTAAAGGGAAATATGAAAGGCATTTTTTTTCTTCTGCTGAATTTCCAGGGAAATATGAAAGGCATTTATCTAGTTTGGTCTCAATCAATTAAGATATCTATATTATATTAACATAAGTAATAATGAGCCTAAACTAAAATAGAACTATATGACTAAATATGAAAGTCATTTATAAAATAGAACTATATTATATTATCTTTAACTAAATATTAAGATATCTAAATATGAAAGGCATTTATCTAGTTTGGTCTCAAGGAAATTAAAGTTTTTTTTTGAAAAAAAAAATCTAAATTAAAATAGATGAATATGTAAAGGTAAAATTATATGAAAAATTAAAACTACCCAAGATAAACGTTTAACCACTTGTAGATGTGTGTTTTTGGAAGACTAAAAGTATACACAATTGCTTTAGTTGGAACTATATAATTATGCAAATATTGTTGCAAGTGGTTCCATCATTTGCAAATTATCAAGTTTGGTGGCCTTACAAAATAGATATTTCATTTTGCAAAAATCTTTACATGAACTCCTCTTTTGTGACAACCTTTTTTTTTTTTTTTTTTTTTTTGCCGAAACAACTTAAGAATATTAAGACTTAAGTTAACACATGTGGTAATTGTAAAACACGTCAGTGATATGAAAAATAGAAAGATTTAAATATTTAAAAAACATTTTTAGTAGATTATAATATAAAACATTTTTTTCTCAATATTTTACGTAACGTTTCCCATAAGATCAATATTATTGGCATCCTTTAAAGATAATATTTTGAGAAGAAGAAGAAGAAGTAGAGACGATGCTAGCACATAATATAAAATTATTAAGTTTGCGTGATTTATATTTGTGGCCAAAAACATTAATGTATCTATGATAAAAGTTTTTATCTAAATGATATATAATAGTTCATAATTTTTTAGACTTGATTCAAAAAGTTCATTCTCAATAGTCTTTTAAGTCTACAAATTGCTCAATCTATGGGCCTAGACATATTCAAAGTGTGCTATCTAAATTATAAATTATATGACCCTTTATCACACAAATATATTGATTCCCCCAATGTATGGTAAAGGAAGGCAGGTTTGTGTCTAGCCATTTTCTTGATTTGTGCTGCATAATTTAATAGTATGGAGGATGTGACTGAATTTAAATGTTGAATAAAATAAGATGAGAAGAAAAAAGAGTAAAAATAAAATATATAACAATAAACATCAAATTATCCAAGTCATTCTATGTAATATAATAACATTATATTATTATATACTATATGTATAATGCAGTAGGATAATATTTAATCAAAGAGAATATAAAAGATAACAACTTAAAACACAAAACTAAATTACATCAACCCAAATTAGAATTCTAATTAACACAAAACTTCATCAACCTAAAAAATAAAAAATGATGCAATAAAAATAAAAAAATCAAACAAAAAATGAAAAACAAATTGAGAGAGAGAGAGAGAGAGAAGTAACATTTTTTGTGTAGAAAACTATGCATAGAATGAAAAAGAAAATGTCAAATTTATAATAAGATGTTGAGAATAAGAAGAGTCAAAATAAAGGAAGATAAAAAGGTAGAGAAAAAATGATATTAAGGTAGAAAGTAGTGGAGAGATGAAGAGGTAAAAGGGAGGGAGAGTTTTGGAAAATTAATAATAAAAATAATGGTTAAAAGGTATTTTAATTTATAAATAATAGATTTTTTAAGTCACCTTAAATGAGAAAATGTTTAAAAAAATATATAAGAAAAATTGGAAACAAAAAATGATGACGTGGCTGCTGATGTAGCTCAACGTGAGCGTAGCAATATTAAATACTACGCTTCAGCTTTTAGTAATATATAGATATGAATCCACCATTTTTTTCCCTCACTCACATTTTGTCACATCACAATTGTGAAAAAAAAGTTGTAAAATATTTTGTGGTCTTAGATTTTTTCTTCTAAACTTGATTAATGCAACGATTTTTTTTTTTTCAATCATTTGGACTATCGGGGATGTCATAAAAAAACTGACACAATTATTTCCATTTTTATCCTTCAAGAATAATATTATCCATCACAACCCATATGAAACTCTCTCTAACTTGGATGCTTTATGATTTTATAGTGAAAAATGTCAAAGTCACTATAATTTTTATTACATAATGTTTACAAGCATATATGAGAATGAATATAATTAGTGTCACATTAGCATATATTGCAACCACCGTACACTCTTGGTGCGATGGTCACTTCACAAGTATAAATGTTTGTGAGGTGTGGGGGGCAAGGGTCGGAGTTCAAGTTTTCAAGAGAGAGTTTCACACACATATACACTTAGATTAAGTCAAAGTAAAATTTCAATATTTCTTATATATATATATATATATATATATAATTCATAAATTTTTTAATTACTTTTTTTTTTAGAAACAATTTTTTAATTACTTGTATGTGTTTTCTAAAACTGACACGTCAAAGGGTAGCTCCGGCCCTGCTCATGATCCTTAACCAAAGCTGTTTATCATTTCACATAACATTTCCTATTATGTATAGAATATGGAGAGTCAAATGGGATTTTCGCAAAACACAACCAGTTGGAATGCGTGGACTAGGAAAAAACAAAGAGGAATATTTTGACATTTTCTTTTCCAAAGGTCTAACAATATATGTTCTTTCTATATTTCCTTTTTCTCTCTTTCTCTCTCTTTTTAAGAATAGTCTCTTTTTATGGGAAAGTTGATTTTTGTTTGCTTGTGAGCATAAAGTCACTCTTTAATTGATTGAGTGGTTATATAAGGAAAAAAAAAAATGATTTGAGTGATTTTGAACTTCAAATCGTGTACAATATGGGTTTTTCATGTAAATTTTGACCGAAAGATCTGCACTCTTCAGTTATAGGTGAAAGATGACTTTAGTTCACATTATAATATTCATGTAAGATTTATATTGTAGACTAAACGTACGTGTACAATGTTATACACATTTGTTTAATTTACAATGTAAATCTTACATGAATAGTAAAATGTAAACTAATAATTTTCTTTTATAATTTAATATGTAAGGGAAATTATAGAAGGGTAAGAACTATGTTACGTCTAAGAGATAGAGAAAAATCTCAAGAAAAACTTTTATGGTTTTCCAGGTAGTTTTCTTCTCTTTTCCTAGGTCAAATTAACACGCTTGTCGAATTTAACAAGAAAAACTAGAAGCATTAGCGAAAAACAAAAAAAAAGATATGTAATAATGTTTTTATTTTTTACTTTTTGTGGACAAGAAGAAATTTTATTGAAGAAATTAGAGAACTAGCAGCATACAAAGGAATCAAGAACTGACTATACTGCCAGCAGCAAAAATCACTAACATACATTACATTCCATACAAACATAAACACTAATAACTAACGATCACTTGCTTTGCTTTCAAGCAGAAGTTGATATTATTGTTGTGACGTAGCCAGGGTTGTGACAATTGCTTTCCCTGAATTCTTACCATTTTTCTATTAAAAAAATCCTTTATTTTAGCTCCAATGGTGCCCAACCAATGAACAAACTGTGAAATATCACATTCTAGCATATGAAAGGAGCTCCTTGTCTCTTTCAAATTTGACCATATCTTCCTCTTTCAAGTTTATCCACGCCTCTATTCCATCCCCAAATTTGGTGTCTGTCAACGTAATTAGATTCTTGTATGGCAGGCTAACCCGACCAATCCACGAAGGCTTTCCCCACCCAAAGTCAACGTTATATCTAGGAAACCCACACAATCCTGAGAAAGTTGAGACAACCGTATCTGGTGCCATGAGTTTTCCACTAAATTCTTTGACATGATCCAACTGTTCACTACTCTTTTGTAGATTTTTCACATCAAACTTGTCGAGTTTTCTTTTTGCATCTCTCAACTTGTGCACAATTCCATACCAATCTTCCTGGCTGGTTTCTTTAGACACAATAGCTGGTATGAGTCGGAATAAATTTCCAAAAGTGCAGTCAGGTAATGGAGGATTCAACCTCCTCCGCAAATTCACTGCATAAAGAATTATGTGGAGTTTTTCAGACTTTACTTGATCAATTGTGGTTGCATATCGACTCCATATAAAAGTTGACAAGGCATCAACACGGCTTGGGTATAATTCTAAGCCAGCTGAGCTTTCTACATATTTTGCTTTAAGAGCCTCTACTGAAGCAGAACTAAACACAAACCTCTTTAATACAAGCTTCTCTTTTGGCATAACATTTGTTGGGCCAAATCCAGATAAATTAGTTGCAGGTGGGCACAGAGTGGACGATTGAAATTGTGGATATATAACATCACTTTCGCCTCGAGCTGTGGCGGCCCAATTTTTCATAAAGTTGATAAAGGATGAGCCATCGGCAATCTTGTGGGAAATGCATGCGCCAATAGCAATACCACCACAAGTGAAGTGGTTGACTTGAACTGCAAAGGGTAAATGGTGTGTGCCACCATTATCACATGGAAGAAATTTCTTCATCTCTGTAGGATTTGGCTCTGCAACAATATCTGAAAGTTGGCACTTGACTTCAGCCTCGTGATACAAGACGCCTTCATCGTTGCAGTCTACACTAAGATTGTTGTCTTTAAGTCGACCAGCTAAAGGGTAGTAATGCTTTAAGATGTTAGACAATGATTGCTTGAGTGCGCTAGATTTGGCAGAACTGTTAATGTTGAATTTTGAGTAAGCATCATTCTTTTCGTAGAAGTAGATAGATGAAATATACATGGGAGGCATTATTTGGTCGAAAAAGGAAAGCTGATAATGGTGAAGATGGGTTGGAGTTGGTGAAGATGGTTTGATAATCTCTTTGGAGACTACTTTGAACAACGAAGAGAGCTTCATTTTCTCTTGACATGCAAAGTTCAAACTACTTTGAACAAGTGGTTCTATAATGTATGGTTCTTATGCAAATCTCTCTCTCTATTTATAAAGCTTTTGCAAATTAAATACGTACATTATTTGATAAGATGCGCAGCTGCAAAGGTTGACCACTCCACTTCAAATTGATAAGATGCGCAGCTCCAAAAGTTTACCACTCCACTTCAAATGTAATAAAAATAAAAAGTTGTACTTTTAATTGCCAAAACAAAGAGAGTAAATGAAGAAAAATGGTGAAATCTAATGAAAATTGGAGGGCCATCACAAAAAGTAGAGACCAATTCTTCCACAAATATTCAAAGTTCAACTTGTGTTATTGGCAGTTGGATGATTGGACCTCATAATGTAAACACGTGCGCATACACATATATATATATATATATATATATATATTTATATATGTTTTAACATTTGAATTGTTTTGATGAGGAGATGCTCTTTGGATAAACAGCAAAAGCTTAAAATGATTATTGGAGTACCTCAATTGTTGCATAAGAAACAAAAACCTTTTTTTTTTTTTTGAGAAAAAGGCTCGGCATTTTATTAAGGAATGCCTTCTAAATCAGCCTGTAATATAGATAGAACGTCTAGTGGAACATCTTCCATCCAAACTAACAAATGAGGATTCAAAATCGCTCTTTTAGCTAGAGTGTGAGCAACTACATTACATTGCCTACTGTAGACGACTAAATTTCTCGGTTCGAAATAAATCAAACAAGTAAAATAGTTTCACAAATGCGAATTTGTATTGATGATTGTATGGTTCAATTCTCTGAAATTACAAAAGAGTGATCCTCTGATTCGATCTCCTTAAAAGACTTGTTGATTGGATTTGTAGTAATGTAATTTTGACTTGAACACAAATATCCTTCAATTTGGCTGAGGAATGGATCGAAGACCTTTGAAATGGAATTACAATGAATCTCTGGCTATGAGCTTGTTAGAAATTCTTTGTTCTTCACGTTCTTCGTGTTCTTCGTATGTTCTTCGTCTTCGAAGGTTTGTGGTGGAAGTTCTTCGAGGCTTTAGAGGCTTGGATCCGTAGAGCTTCACTGATTTGTGATTTCTTGATGTTTTCGGACGCTTTTGGCTTGATTCCCGCAAACTTTTGGATCTAGGCAGATAGTTTGGATGATTCTGCTTTGAATGTTCTTCGTATTTGAAGGTTTGTGGTGGAAGTTCTTCGGGGCTTTGGAGGCTTGAATCCGTTGAGCTTCACCAATTTATGGTTGCTGGAGTTTCTGGAGGCTTTTGAGCTTGATTCCAGTGAACTTTAGGATCTAGGCAGATAGTTTGGATGATTCTGCTTCGAGTGTTCTTCGATTTTGAGGTTGAAGTTCTTGAAGTTCTTGAAGGCTTTGAGGCTTGATTCCTGCAGAGCTTCTGTACTTCTGAGTGCTTCTGAATGGCTTCCTCCTCTAGATCTCCCCAAATGCCTTAGAAATGCTTCTATTTATAGGAGTTTGGGGGTGGGTGAGCGACATGTGGCGGAGTCTGATTGGTGACACATGTCACAGCCTGATTGGTCCGCCTATGTCATCGCTTACACGAGCGGGACTGCTTGTGTCATCGCTTACACGTGCGAGACTGCTTGTGTCATCGCTTGCATGTGCGAGACTGCTTGTGTCATCGCTTGCATGTGCGAGACTGCTTGTGTCATCGCTTACATGTGCTGATGCGTGATAGGTTTTTGCATGACACTTGGCAAATTTTCATTGGCTTCTGAGTAGTGATAATAAAACCCTAGCAGCAATATGTGGCATTTTGTAATTGGCTGTATTTTGTGGACTTGGTAGTGTGACGTGTCAGCTTGTGATAGGTCGGGAATTTTCCCTCTCTACACCTACGTAATAGATTATAGCTTTGAAACTTTGAGGCAAGGTATTTAACATCCTTCAAGGGTCACCTTATGTACTCCTATCTCCATAGCAAATTCAAGGGCCCTTCTAGCTGCCAAGGTCTCCACCTCTAGAACCGTTGAGGGCAGGTGTATCTGCTGTGATAGGGAGGCGATGACTGAGCCTTCCTCGTTGCGTATGACCACTTCGATGCCAGCCCTGTGTTCTTGACATAATAAAGCTCCATCAAAATTCACCTTGAACCATGATTTATCAGGAGGTCTCCAGCAAGTTGCAGGTCTGACCATGGATGGGACAGCTGGATTTGGGTGTTGGGAAAACTCTAGCAATCTCTCCTTTGCTTGTTTCAACACCTGGGATAGTACCACTGTTGGTTTACCAAGGCGAAGATTGTTCCGTCTATTCCATAGAGCCCAAGCTGTCATGGAGAATAAAGCAGCATCCCGATTTTTTGCAATGAGAAATTCCATAATGTCAAAGAAACTTTTGCATTTGTGAATATAGTTAGTTTGCCATTTTGGATTTTCTTTCCAAAACTCCATCAGTTTTGGGCATCTATATATAATATTAAAAGCTGAGACGTAGCATTTAATATTGCTACCCTCTCATTGAGCCACATCAGCAGCCATGTCATTACCAACATTTTTTCTGAATTTCTCTTATAATTTAAAATGCATTCTCTAAATTTTAAAATACTAATAAAAGAAAAATGATTCCCAACCTTATCTCCACCATAAAGCCCAATCTTTATAACTTTAATTATAGACATGTATCTCACATTAATGAATTAATGATGACTAGCATGAAGCCTAACCTATATGTTGGCCCACCATAAAGCCCAAACCCAGCTGAATGGTCTTTAATTTTTAACAGCAAAAAACCCTTTCTGTCTCCCCACCGTTTGCTTTACCCCTGTTTCATGGTTTCAAACTTGCTAACGGCAGCCTCTCTCTCTTCCAAAGACAGTTTCAAAGTTCAAACTTCAGATTCATAATGCCAGGGCTCTCCGCCTCTTCCTTCCTCCAGATGTTCAAGTCCTTTCAGTTGCTGCCATTTCAGAAAAACCAAATGCACAATATTTAACGCAAGGTGAATTTTTTATGGACTCCATGTATCTTTTAGTTTCATTTTAAAATTTTCCATTCTACTTATCTTTCAACCTTACAGTGCCACGACTACACAATTGAAGAGCTCATCACCAAGAGCTTCAACAACGTCATCTAGTAATCAAATTGGCTAGATAAATATGGAGAAAGGTACATCATGACAAAAATACCTAATCTTTCTCCCTCTCTCTCTTTGGTATTGGAACATCCACGTTTCATTTTTTAATCATTTTGGGTTTTCAATTCTGGCATATTTTTATTTTATTTAGTTTCTCAATTTTTGGAATTCTATTTTTTTTTTCTTTGGTTTCTTAATGCCGCACAAGTGTTTGAAGAAATGCTTGAACTGAACTTTGGATTGGATGTGCAGAACCCAATTGCTTATGCACGTGCAATGCTATTTACATATTTCTTTTAAATTTTGTTGTCAATTGTGATATCAATATTAGTTCTTTGGAAATTTGGTTTTCTTTTTAATGTTGTGGTTTCATTCAAGTATATGTGAGATTGACCTATGTAAGCTCTACATATATATTCATATTGGTATATTCAATTTGTGTTTGCAATTGGGTTTGTGTGTGGCCTTGGGTCCTTGCTATCTAATTGTTACTTTCTCTCCCTCAAAAGGCTGAAAACTTTGTTATGTTGAGTTATTTGGGTTTCATTTGAATGGTTTTCACTGTTTTTTACAGGTAAACTTTGGCTTTGGGAATTTTTTTTTTTTTTTTTTTAATTTTCTGTTAATAAAGCATATTTACACTCAAAAGTTGTTGGGTTAGTAAGGGAAGGGTTCCAATGTTGATTGGCTTCTTATTTCTGGTTTTTAGGGTGCATATACTTTATTGGAATTTGTAAATGTTTTGGTTTTTTGGCTTCTTTTTGTTCAGGTGAATTTCATGTAAGATGTGGTTGAGATTTGTAATAGAAATTGGATGTGAAGTTGACCACAAAGCACTTGCATGCCTTAAAATCAAATCCACCATCTGGTATGGTTGTGCATATTCTAACTCCAATTCTTAGAGTACAGGTAATGTCCTCTTCAGACTTATCGATCTTTGAAGCCTATTTAGTTACATGATAAATCATTTCATCTTGGGTCTTTCACATCTTAATTCCCCAGAACCATTATTTTCCATAAATTCAACCATTAGTGTGAATTGTTCAATGTTGATTGCCTTCTGAAAGGTTTGGCCTAACAAGTTTTCATGGGGAATTTAATTGCTGACTTTGGTAAGTTGGGTCCATCAAATTAACAAATCATATAAATATATATATATATATATATTTTTCATGAGTCCTTCATTTGCTACTTAATATAACATTGCAAGTGAGATTTTAGATGATGGTTTGTTCTAAACCTCATGGATGCTATTTCAATGCAAAGGACCTGGTCACTTTCTGAACATGTCAGCCAAGCAAATCATAAGTTTGAGTTTCTCGGTTGCAGTTAATCATTTTTTTTGGTGGGAGGGGTTATTTTCAATTGCAAAAATTAGGAACTTTTCTATGCAATTTGGATTTTTTTTATATGAAAATTTCAATCTAGGACCATTAGCTATTTAGGTTTTGCAATGTTAGCCAACAACTGCAGCTCCTAAAACATGGCAATGGTAGCCACCTATTTCTCCTCATCTCAAAATGAATATGGCGCTGACCTTTTTCGAAAAGCTGCCAATTATGCAGGTTTGGGCATTATTGTTAAAGATAGTTATGGTTCTCTTATTATAGTCCATACTGAATTAATTCCTTGCCAAAGATTGTGGATGGCTGCCATAGCTATGTTGAGAGCATCACACGCGCTAATTTAATATTTTCATTTGAATACAGTAAATTGATTTACAAAGCAAGCAGTGTTATGGTCAAGGGTGAAAGTTTTTAATTTGAGTACTTTCTCTTGGCTTTTAGATCCTCTAGGCATATTTTGATATGATTAGGCAAGGTCACTGTGCAAAATCCATTGTACCATTTAGAGTACTTAATATTTTGCATTTCTTACTCTATGCAAATTGAGTGCATTTGATTTTATTTGTAGGAACTGAGGGCAACAATGCCAAAGCACAAGAAAAGGTGGTGGCATTGATGAATAACTACCAAATTTGAAAGCCATTGAAGGTACTCCCTTTCTCTATCTCTCTTGCCTTTATTTTTTTTCTTTGAACTATATATGGAGGTTGCATTGGACTTGGCCAATACACCACTCAAAAATTATGACAAATTGTTTGAAAATGGGAGGGGGGGGGGGGGGAACCTCTTCCTTTTTTTATGGACCATACAATAAGGGTAAGTTTGTATCTTTAAGATTTTTCCTTAATGCTCCATTTTTTAGGTTTTAAGTAGTTATTGAAGAGAGACACAAAAGTTGATTATTTACTATTTAATGGTCCTTTCTTCTTTTTTTTATTTGGTTCTGTTGTGTGGATTGCAAATTGTCAAAGTTGAACTTTAATCTGAAGGAAAATTACTGGCTAGGGTGCCTCAACGTTATTTTGGAGCATGGGATGCTTTTTTCACTATAGTGAGGAAAGTCAATTTACTTTCTATAATATTGTGTCTTTTGTTTTCCGTATCTCATTGCATTATTTCTAATACCTTTCAAAAATTAGGATCTCTATGGACTGATCTCAGAACCTCCAGCTTTATTAGGTAAATCAATTAATTTATGAGAGGTTTATGTGTAGATTACTGTGTAGAAGTCAGATTAAATCTCTTGAGAGGTTTATGCTTTAAGGGAACAGAACGACCGACTCTTAATATTAAATCTCTCCTCCTCCACTCTTTGTTTGCTTGGTGTTCTGCTTGCTTTCTCTTCTTTTTTTTGCTCTAATCTTTTTGTTATGCTTGATCATTGTAATTTTCAATCTTGATGTAAATCTTTCCATGTACATTCCCGATGTACCTGGGGCTTTTGTTTTATGAAATATTGTTATTTATCAAAAAATATATATATATATATTGTGTAGAAATCAGATGGATACAAGGAGAACAGAGAGATTGCAGAGAAATGAGTTCAACTATTTAGTACTCCCTATTTCTTAGTCACAGCTATGAATGCAACGGACACATTCAGTTGATAAAAATTAACTTTACAAATTAGTTGGCTAGAAATATGAGGTATCATAATTGCAAATCGTTTTTAAAATCTTTGACATGAATAATGGAATTGTCTTAGAGTGATTTGTAAGTAGATTTTAATACAATAGAAAAATAAATTTAAATTTCCATTTTATATGTTGGGTATGATTTGGTGCTCATCAATCAATCATTACATTCATGCTTTGTTCATAATTTCTTTATATAATGTTATCAAATTAATCCAAGATGTGGAAGGAGTTGAACTATGTGGTACCCTTAAAAGCTTTGTTGACTTAGCAGCATGTTAGTAGTACAATTTAGTTCTTTCTATTCTTCTTTAAACAATTTTTATAAGTAATGGAAGAATTATTCACTAATGGGACAGGTTCTTTGGATGACTTGGAGATGGGAAATAACACAAAATTAAGTGCGGAGAATACTCAACTAAGCTAGAAGTTTTTTAAGTAGTTTATTAGTTTCTCATTTGCTTTACTGTTTATCTTGGCTGTTAATGTATGTTTAGACTGCAATAATGAAAATTGGTTTATAAGAGACGAGGGCATTTACCAAGTTATTGTTTTCATTTGTCAAGGATACCACATTCTTTGAGATCCATGGTGTGGTTGATTTGAATAGAACATGCTATAAGGAAGTAGATAATTGTAACATTTATTAATGCATAATCTGCATAAAGAAACAACTACAAGTTTACAACATAAAGGCAAGTTAAATGATTTGTAATATAAATACACAGACCCATAAGATAGTTGGAAAGGACTGGATAATCTACTAATGGTTTCTTTGCTATATTACATGGAAAATCATGCTAAGATTAAGTACTTTTAATGATCTTTTTGTGCAAGGATAATTTGCAATTAAAAATATATATGTGCAACATAGTAGTATGACATAAATGTTTTGGTTTACAGACTCATCAAGTTTAAATTTCGAGGTGTTTCAATTTTGGGGGTAGTAGCTCGAGATGAAATGCAGTCTTATGTTAAATCTTGGACAAAGAAATTTAATTTGAATGATCCTTTAATGGTAGAAGCAGTGGTCATTAAAGGATCATTGTATTCAAAGGGTTAGAGCATATGGTTTATTTTGTAGGGACTGTGGTATTATTATGAATCCAATGGATGGATATTTTTAATAGAGGAGTTTAAACAGATACTTTGATAGGTACAATCTCTCTCTCTCTCTCTCTCTCTCTCTCCAACACGAGTTGCCCATATTTTTGTAATGAAGTTGAAAAGGATAGAAGTTGTTAACATGCATATTCTTTTGAAAAGCTTTGAGAATTCAATGTATTTAAACAGATATTTCAAAGTATCTTTCCCGTGCATCGCACGGGTTAGCAACTAGTTTATATAAAGTATGGAGCACATCTTCCTAGCTCTCTTGACATAGATCACAGGTTGCATCTTCAATCACCTTCCTCCTCACCAGATTTGCCTTTGATGGGAGAGCATCTCGGCACGCTTTCCAAATCAAATTCTTAACCTTAGCTGGAATGTTCAAACTCCAAGTAGCTTGCCATAGTGGCTTCACCAATTCGGGTTAGAGGTTCCAGGTTGTTGATTCTGGAGGTCCGACTGCAAGAACTTATATCCTAACTTCACTAAGTATGCTCCATTCAGATTATGGGGCCAGATGAGCTTATCTTTCTGCTGGGTTCGGCATAATTGGATTGACTTAACTGCTGCTACCTCAAATTCTAGCAAGTATTTTTCTAGCACTTCAGAATTCCACGAATAGGTTGCTGGATTGATAAACATGTTGACTGTTGCTTCTGCTACCTCAGGCCAACAAGGTGATATAATCTTCCCCATCTATCTACTAAGTAACCACCTATCTTGCCAAATTCTGATTGAGGCCCCGTCTCCAATCCTCCCCACCGCACCACTCTTGATGACTTCTCGGCCCTTAATGATGCTCTTCCATGCATAAGAAGCTGAGCTTGGATTCTTTGCCTCTATAATCGAACAATCGAGGAAGTATTTAGCCTTAAATATCCGTTAAAACAAAGAGCCAGTGTCATGCAAGAGTATCCATGTTTGTTTGGCTAATAAGGCATCATTGAATCTAGAGAGATCCTTGAAACCCAACCCCCCCCCCCCCCTGACTTTTTGGCTTGCATAGTTCTTGCCATTTAATCCAATGTATTTTTCTATTCTCTCCCCTCTAGCCCTAAAAGAATCTGCGTATAAGGGCCTCCATGTCGTGGCACAATCCTATGGGTAATTTAAAACAAGATATGGTATATGTTGGAAGAGCTTGAGCCACTGTCTTTATCAAGATTTCTCTACCTGCTTGTGACAAAAGCTTTCCTTCCCATCCTTGGAGTTTCTTCCACACCTGCTGTTTGATATTGTCAAAGCTTGCCTTCTTGCTTCGGCCAACAAAGGATGGCAATTCTAGGTATTTTTCATAATGCTCAACCACTACAACAAAATGTATTTTTAGTGACGAAAATTAGTGAGGAAATTATTTTCTTCACTAAAAATAGAGATTTAGTGACGAAATATAGATTTCGTCACTAATAATGAAAAAAATTATAACATTTAGCGACGAAACGTAATATTCGTCGCTATTGGTGATCAGAAATTTAGGCGCCAGCGGTAAAATGTTTGGCGCGAACTTATTTAATCTATAGTGACGAAATTTTTCGTCACTAAAAGTTGAAAGTTTTAGTGACGAACCATTTTGTCACAGTCGGTGGATAAAATGTAACAACCTATCTTTTATTGCTTGTTGCATTGCTGAAGATGTAGATTTGTTGAAAAAGATGCTTGTTTTGGATCTATTAACTTGCTGGCCTGATGCTTGCTCATAGGTGGATAAAATGTGCAAGAGCCTTTAGCAATCCGCTTTAGTAGACCTACAAAAAACAAGACTATCATCTGCAAACAGAAGATGTGTTAGTTTAGGGCCATTGCGACAAATAGAAACACCTTTCAACTCCCCCCTTTCCACGGCTAGATTTATCAATCTATGTAGCCCTTCCGTACACAAGAGAAATAGATAAAGCGAAAGTAGGTCACCTTGTTTAAGTCCCCTAGATGGGGTGATGTGGCCATGTGGTTCACCGTTTATTAAGATTGAGTATGTGGCTGTGGTTATGCACTCCATCATGAGCTTTACCCAACTACTACTAAATCCCATCTTCACCATCAATTTCTCCATATAATTCCATTCCACCCGATCATAGGCCTTGCTCATATCGAGCTTGAGAGCCATATATCATGTTTTTCCTGTGCAATGATTCCTCATGTAATGTAAAGTTTCAAAAGCCACCAAAATATTGTCTGAAATTAACCGGTCAGTTAGAAAAGCACTTTGTTGTTCAGAGATGATATGTGGAAGCACAAGTTTTAATCTATATGCCAACACTTTGGAGAAGACCCGGTATAGTACGTTACTTAAACTAATAGGTCTATATTGTGAGATATATTCGGGGTTTTTCGCTTTGGGGATGAGAGTGATAAAAGAGTGACCAAGTGTTTTAGGGAGAGACCCCGTATTTAAATACAACAATATAGCTTCCTTAACATCATTACCAACTAAAGACCAATAGTTTTGATAAAACAAAGGAGGCATACCGTCGGGTCTTGGTGATTTGAGAGGCTCCATTTGTTTTAGTGCTCGTTCAACCTTATCTGCTATGAAAGTGCTAGTAAAGGTTGTGTTCATGTTTGCTGTCACCAACTGAGGGATTTCGATCAGCACTGCATCCAAATTTTCGGGATTGCTAGTGGTGAATAGTTGTTGATAGAAGTTGACAGCAATGTCTATAACCCGGTGTGGCTGAGTTGTCCATTGGCCCGATGAGTCAAAGAGCCCTTTGATATAGTTTCTGTACCTTCTGTGTGATGCCTTGTTGTGAAAAAATCTTCTGTTCCTGTCCCCGTCCTTCAACCAAGTCACTCTTGATTGTTGGGACCACATTTTCGCCTCCTTATCAAGAAGAGTGTTTATTTCAGCTTCTAGTTTTTTCATCCATCTAGCATCACCACATCTGATTGCTCTTTTCTCGGCCTGAACCATCTGTTTCCTCTTCTTTTCAACCTCCAACTGTACACTACCAAAGTGCTTTTTACTCCACTGTGTTAATTTTGAACCACACTTATCCACTTTCTTTAAAATTTTCTCTGCCCGTGAGACATCCACATCCTCTCCCCACATGGCCTCAATGGTTTCCCCACACCCTTTTTTTGACATCCACATTGGTTTGAAGCGGAAAGGTTTTTATAGTCTGCACTCCATTGTCTCCGGTACTATCCACAAAGGTTTATGGTCTGAAGAAGTGACATCCAAATGATAAACCTTGGTCTTTGGAAATTTTAAAAACCACTTATTTGTTGCCACGGCTCTATCCAATCTCTCCCATACAGTGTAATCCGGAAAGTGTTTATGCCATGTGAATTCCAAACCAACAAAACCCATATCCATGAACCCACATTCGTCTAACACCTCACAGAAGGGCTGCATCTGTCCATGTGGCCGAACCCTGCCTCCCCTTTCTTCGGATTGTCTTGTGATTTCGTTGAAGTCACCTACACAAATCCAAATATTCGAACCCCTGTTCTTTAAGCTCCATAATCTATTCCAAAACTCATGCATCTTCTGTGTGTCTGCTTGCTTATAAAATCCAGTGAACCTCCATTCATCTTCTGAATTTTTTTTTATTGTAGTGTCTATATGATTCTTTGAGAAAGTTTGCACCTTAAGCTTAAACTCCTCCTTCCAAAAGAGTACCAGTCCTCCTACTTTATTTTTTCTTGGCACCACAAATTTATTTTTGAACTCCAATCTTTTTTGAATGTTTTTTAGCCTATCTTCGTCCATCCATGTTTCGGCTATAAACACGACGGAGGGATCTTTTACCCGCACCATCTATGCAAGCTGATTTTCTGTACGTTGGTTCCCAAGCCCCTGACAGTTCCAACATAGAAGATTCATTGGTTCTGGCAGGGCTGGGAACCAGCCTTCGCCAATATCTGTTTGTGACTTTTGTCATCCTGAGAAACAACTTTCTTCTTTTTCAGTAACTCAGTCTGACCTCAAGTATGCCGTGTACCCCTTTTTGAACCCACTGCTTCTGTCATAATAACATTCGTGCTAATGACATCCCAAGCCAATCTCTTCCATGTTGCTGATCCCTTTGTAGGGATGTTAGTTGTATTAGGTAGGGTAGAGAGTGGTGCCCGAGAATGTAGTTTTTGTGGTTGAGCACATGCCTATGCATTAGCCAAAAAAATTTCATTAATTGTCATGGACTCAAAGTTGTTTTCCTTACCCGTAGAAGAGGTATTTTTGGAGCACAATTCTGTTACGGCATCAAATCTCCCAATGTCCTTGTCAATCTCCTTAATTCTCTCCTCAAACAGCTCAGCAAATAATTCCCTCATATCCAATCTCGGATTTTTAGATTTGAGAGCAAAGTGATCAACTTGACCCGTGTGGGAAGGGCTTGACTCCATCGGATTTTGCTCCTGAATATCCGGATCACAATTATAATTCTGTGCTGTATTCGAACTTTCCTTTTCAGGCCTTACAATCTTCCGTGACAGTCCCCCTCTCCGTAACACCACTGGCGGCTTATCAGATGATCTAGTAGGTGGATTAGTCCTCTGTCCAGCAGCTTTTGCTTTATAGAACCCAGGAACAGAGACCATGTGCCTTCGCGACGGCATAAAAGGAGGTGCTCTAATCCATGCACCGAATTTTTGAGTTTCAGTGGGAAAAGTACCTTCGCTTTCTATCCACAACTCACAGTCCCTATCGTCGTGTGTAAGGCTGCCACACTAGTAGCATAGATTAGATAGTTGTTCGTATTTAAACGACACCCATAATTCCTTACCATTCTCCAAGGATATCACTCTACCTCTACACAGTGGTTGAGAAATATTGATAGCAACATGCACCCTGACAAAACCATCGCCCATTACTTCACTTTCATCTGTATTCCTATCCACCAATCCGACTGCTCCACAAATTTTTTCAGCAACCGACTTTGTTCGGAAGCGAATTGGTATGTCATGTACCTGTACCTAAAAAGTAACCATATTAAAATCCATATCAACCATGTCAACCTCCTTGTCATACCACTGCAAGACCATTAGATGTTTATCAAAACTCCATGGTTCAGTTTTAAGAATCTTGTCAATATCTACTTGGTTGTCGAAAGAGAACAGAACAACGTGGTCCCCTTCCTTAGTCACTTTAAAACCATTCTTCGATCTCCATAGGGGAGTGAACATTTTTGCGATAGCCTCAATGTTTAAGGCGCGCTTGGTTAAGAACTTTGCAGCTAAAACAAACTCAATGACCGCCTCCTCATCTGTAATATGAAGATTTGAACCTTCTTTATCCGAGAGAGTGGGGCAACTCCAGGATTTGGTTAAGTCTTCCACTCTTGTGAGATTACAAACGGAGCAAAGAAGAAAAAATAAAATAAAAACTATTTCCCGTACCCCAAAAGAAAAGAGAAACCACAAAACCTTGAAGGTAAACTTGTTACCTCGTACACAGACACCTTCGAAGAAGGGACGGCTATTCTACAACCTAAGAGAAGATGGGAGAGAACAACCTTTCACTAGCGAAGAGAAACTTTCTCATAACTATTTTTTAAAGTCACTATTGAAACAAAAACATGTTTGTTGTGAAACATACATTGAAGCTAATTTAATTATGGGTTTATTCATCACAAGGACAAATGCACAATTTCTTAATTATGGGTCAACGGCACTTAGAGCCAATTAAGATCATAAATACTATATGAAACCAAAAATAAATTGATCTTGAATACTTAAAGCATTGCCAAGATAAACCATGGTTCATTGTTTTCATCTTTCTTCATTTTTGAACTAAAATAACATTCAGCCTATCCAAGTTGTCAGCGCTGTGGCATTGGATGGAATCTCTCTTCTTACCATGGCTCACATTCTGAGCAAGGTTTTCAGATCCGAACCGTTCATTGAACCGTAAAAGGGAGAAGTTCAAGGTTTTTGAGGTCGAACCAAGGTCGAACCGAGGTCGAACTGTAATGACGTCATAATTAATTTAATAATTAATTAAAGCCTAAATATAGATATTAAATTTATAAAACTAGCAAAATTGACAATATATCTATATATGTGAGTGAAATTTAATGATTTTCAAGCATATATTTAATAATTAAATAAGAAAGTTAATAAAAATAATAATAACCATGAAAACATTAAAATTTATGATTAATTTTTGAAGTAAAGTTGAATATCTTTGAAGGATTTTAATTATAATTTTTTTTTATTCCTTGTAAGAGATGGATAATTTAATTAAGTAGAATAAAATTGTGTTAAGTTGTTTTTTTTTTTTTTTTTTTTTTTTTTTAATTTGCTAAGGGGTTGGACCGCACGGTTCTCACCGGTTCATGCGGTCCAACCCCGGTTTTAGCGGTTCACGGAATTAACAAAAAATCCGGTTATTTATGCTTAAAAAATCGGTTTCCATCCCAATTCCCGGTTTTCACGGTTCGACCTCCCGGTCTGGTCCGGTTCTGAGAACTATGATTTTGAGTACTAGACTTAACTAGCGCTGAATGTTTCTAAACTTGGACCTCACTGGTGCTGAATGTTTCTAAACTTAGTGATTTTAAGGCCACAGACTATTTCTCAACTTTTTGGCTACAACTCTGAGGTGACAGATTATGAATAGTTGCCTATCATTTATAAATGAATCCACCATTTTTTTTCCTCACATTTTTTTATATCACAATTGTAACAAAAAAGTTGTAAAATAGTTTGTGGTCTTAGATTTTTTCTTTTAAACTTGATTAAAGTAATGGTTTTTTTTTCCCAATCATTTGGACTATCTGGGGATGTCATAAAAATATTGACACAGTTATTTCCATTTTTATTCTTCATGAATAATATTATCCATCACAACCCATATGAAACTCTCTCTAACTTGGATGCTTTATTGATTTTATAGTGAAAAATGTCAAAGTTGCTATAATTTTTATTACATAACGTTTACAAGCATATTTGAGAATGAATGTAATTAGTGCCACATTAACATATATTGCAATTACCTCACACTCTTAGTGCGATGTTCATTCTACAAGTATAAGTGTTCATGGGATGTGGGAGGCAAGGGCTGAGATTCAAGTCTCCAAAAGGGAGTTTCACACACATATATTGATATACACTTAGATTAGACTAGAGTAAAATTTCTATCTTGTAAATATATATATATATATATTGCATAAATTTTTTATTTTTTATTTAGAAACAATTTTTTAATTACTTGTATGTGTTTTTTAAAACTGACACATCAAAGGGTAGCTCTGGCCCTGCTCATGATCCTTAACCAAAGCTGTTCATTATTTCACAGAGCATTTCCTATTATGTATAGAATATGGAGAGTCAAATGGGATTTTCGCAAAACAAAACCTGTTGGAATGTGTGGACTAGGAAAGACAAAGAGGAATATTTTGACATTTTCTTTTGCAAAGGTCTATCAATATATGTGTTGGGCTTTATGGAGCCTAGTTTATGTTTGATCCGGTTAATGATCCGACCCGGCCCGAATAATGTTGTATGGTTTTTAATGGGAGATTTATTGAGGCTTAGTCCATGGAGTAGAGGCTTGGGCCTATCGGCCTAAGCTGTAGCCCATGGACAAGCCTCTTGGGGGTCCCAGGGCAATGCCCCCGGGAAAAAATTTTTGGGCCCATTTCATATATAAACCAACTTTGCCGTGATTAGGGTTTTAGAAGATTGTAGGTTGTTGTTGCCGCCTCCTGTAGTGTGAGAGAAAAAGTATTGTAGCTGCAATTCTTGTACTCTGTATTTTTTCCTGATAATAGTGAAATCCCTGCAACTCCGTGGACGTAGGCAAATTGCCGAACCACGTAAATACTGTCTTGTGCGTGTGATTGTTTTTTTTTTTTCTTTCTTTGGCGTGTGTTTTCTCTATTTTTTTGTTTCTCACAGGTTGAGAATTTGGTTTAATTCCCTTCAATATGTTCTTTCTATATTTCATTTTTTTTTTCTCTCTCTCTTTTTAAGAATAGTCTTTTTTATGGGAAAGTTGATTTATGTTTGCTTGTGAGCATAAAGTCACTTTTTAATTGATTGAGTGGTTATTTAAGATATGGGTTATTCATGTAAATTTTGACTGAAAGATCTGCACTCTTCAGTTATAAGTGAAAGATGACTTTTTAGTTCAATGCATTGCTAGAAAACTGAAATTTCTTAGTTACTTGGATTGCATCAATAGCGAGCTCTAAATTTTCTAAACTTTTAATAGATTGATGCGTTTTTGACATATTAGTAACAGAATTAATATGTTCTGATATGACGCACTATTCCGATCGTGTTTGTTACCTACTAAGTTGTAATATAGTTTTTGAGAAATATTACACCCCAAGAAATTACGCAACCAAATATCAATTTTTACGGCACAATCACTTCTAAGCTAAACTACATTCTCAAAAAAAAGAAGCTAAACTACTATTAATATCAAATAAGTGATTAACCAATTTTATATGGATATTCATGTGAACAACTAAAGCATATAAAGCAATTTAAAAAGCAGTAAAAGAGTGCAAACCACACAATAAGATTGATATGTTATCCAATGACCACCGAGACCAATTAAAAGGGATGTAGCACTAGCATAGCCTGATGACGCCTTTGTTCTGGGTACAAAAGGTCACGTGTTCCAACTTCCAATCCTATTTCTACTTCTTAACTTCTTGTTTGGGCAGTCACTAGGTATCCATTGAAATCGATTCAAATTGGACATACAAAATCTTTCATTTAGTGATACTATATACAGGCCATTTCTAGATACCCTCAAGGCCATGTAAAGATTGTCTTCCACCATGTAGAATGTCCTTTTAAGAAAAGACTCCAAGGTTCAAACTTCTACCATGCATTAATCAATCATAGCGTCAAAGTTTGAAGGCAAGCGTGTAAATACTAAGTACTGAAAACATGATCAAAATTGAACAAATATAATTCAAATGGGATATCATAAGGTTTGACAATGTGATGCTAAAATTTTTATCACCTTTATATAAGCAAAATGGACTAAGAAAATAATAAGTGCATAACTAAGTTCTGCATAATGGTTAAACTGTCAATTGAACGAACCATGGGATATTACCAAGAGAAAGAAACACATTTTAATATAATGAACCATTTTACTTAAAAAACAATATTGTTTAGCGGAATTAAAGCCTACGAAGAAGGAAAAATTTAGTCTTCTATGGAAAATAAATAATGGCTCTACCTCTCAACAAATTACATATAGCAAAACAGATTGAATTGAATTATGAAATACTAATCAATTTGTAATTACAATGGGAGACAAGCTATGAGTTCTCCGCAACATCCCCATCTGGCACCACAAACATGAGGGAATGCACGTTGGTTAGTTGTAAAACATCTTGTCCTTGATGATGCTTATGCTCCTCCTCCTTCCTCTTCCCGTACCCTTTTTCAAAGGCATATACCTTAATCACAATATATTCATTACTATCATATTGTTTGCTGCAGGATCTCACATGACAGATTCGGCTGTTTTCACCATCATCTCTAAGAGGAGCTAAATAGGATTTTCCACACATTTTTTTCATAATAATCATAAACTGCCTACCAATTTGTCCCTCTAAGACTTTAATACGCAGAGTGGGTTGGCGAAGGCATCATCCTTATGGCATGTTTGGAAGTTTAAAAAAGAAAGGGGAGTAGAGTAGAGGGAGGGAGAGTAATTCAATTACCTTGTTTGGAAGTTTTTTAAAGAAAGAGGGGGAGGAATTTGGAGAGGTTTGGAGGGGTTTCAACCACCTCTAACCTCTCATTTTTAATTCCCCCAAATTGGAGAGATTTGGAGGGAGAGTAGAATAGATAAATTATTGACTAGATAAATTTCCCAATTTACCCTTTCTAAATTAATAATAGACCAATGTATGTTGCAAGTCCATTTTCAAATAGGAGTAAATTTGTCTATTTTAATCATTTACTCTCCTCTCCATCATAATTTTTAAAACATCCAAACAAGGGGAAGGGCTAATTACTCCATTTCCCCTTACTAATTTTAAAAACATCCAAACAAAGTGGAGGGGAACCATTCCCCTTTACTCTCCTCCCCACTACTCTCCTCCCCTCTACTCCCCTCCCCTCTACTACCCTCTACTCTCCACCCTCTCTAAACTTCCAAACAGGCCATTAGAGAGATTATAAGTAGTGAACTTGTTGTTGAAGTAGTCTATCGTGAAACACATATTGTCATTGTCAGCTAAAACTGAATCACGAGGATGTCATCGCGTGAAGCACCACGATATCTATGAACATGTTTCCATTCGGCATAAGGCTTGGTTACATAAAAAATATGTATACCTTCAGGTATTGACAGTCAGTGGCGGTTCCATGATATATTTTTAGGGGAGTCAATAAGAAGATGCATTTTGGGTAAAAAATGAATCTTGCAGTTTACGTGATTTCTTTATTATAAAGTACTATATCTACAAAATTTTCATAACACTTTTCTAACAATTTTAGGTTATAAGTTGTTATTAGTTCTAATTTAAACTCAATACTGAATTTTTTTTTTTTTTTTTTTTCAGTCAGTAACAACCAGTAACATAAGATTTGTTGTGAAAACATTATGAACATAGCGTTTCTCATATAAGATAAACTATAAGTTTAATGCATATTGTTTATTAATATGATTTTTTATAATAGTTTATTAATATGATAAGGATGCTAATTATTGTTGCTAAGATTAAATCTTGGAAATCATCTTTTCTTTTTCTTTTTTCTTTTTTTCAAAGAATCATCTATTGTTTTTAAATACAATAAACATATGAATTATTGTTTTTAAGTAAACCCCAAGCGAGATCTAAATACAATAAAATTTTATGTATTAGTTTATTTCAAATTTTTTAAGATCTAAATGATTTTTTTTTTTTTTTTTTAAATTAAGAAGAATAAATTTATACTTTTGTTGTTAGGCTTACTGTTCCCCCCATATTTTATGTAAAATTGGTTTGATATTGAGTTTTTTATTTTTTATTTTAAGACCAAGATATTGTCAAAATAATTATAATCAAGTTCATTTCAACTACTTTAAAAAAATTTAGGTCTAGGGGTTCAAAATTTTATTTTAGGAGGGTCAAAAAATAAATTATAAAATTATATATAATTTTTTTTTTTTTTTTTTTGGGTCAGCTCAGGGGGTTCATTTGAACCCCCTGATCTGTTCCTAGAGCCGCCCATGTTGACAGTATGAGTTTAGAGTCTTCAACCAAATGTGAAATTATCTGAACTTGTGAGGATATGGAATTCATTTCTCTGTGTTTGGAGAACAAGAATCCCAATCAGGCTCAGGGAGAGAAGTCCATGTTCCTTCAAGAGGAACGAAAACCTCAAATCTAGGAGAGCTTACTTCCTTTGCAAAACTCTTTGAAAAAATATAAATTTTACCTTGGATAACCACTACGTTAGGATTGTACTTCGGGCGTTGAGGCAAGGTTCAAGCTTTGTTAAGGAGTTCTCATTGTTTTTCTTTGTATCAAATATATAAACATCCAAAGATGGCTCATGCGTCACGTCCCAAACTCCAAAGGGTCCAAAGCATGAGAAAAGAACTATCAGAAGAGATACTGCAGGAGATTTTTCTTTTCTTTTCCACAGGATAAGAATATATAACTATACTAAAATCTCCATATTACAAGTCAGAACTCTATAACACATTTACGGACAATAACTAAAAATCATGTGCCTCCACATAGTACATGAATATATTACAAAACTCCAATTGGATTACGCAAAGTCACATTCTTACCAAAAATAAGGAACCTTAACATCGATTCTAGGCCTACCACGCCTAAGGCTAATAAACCTCAAGCGACCAACCTCTAATTGAATTAATTAAGGCCTTGTTGAACATAGCAAGATCAAGTCACCAACTATTTACAGCGAAAGTCTCCAAATTAACATAGCACTCCAATCATCACCAATGAAGTAAGCTCTATACCCAAGATATAGCTATAATTGGTCTGAAAAACTGTTAGAGGGTGGGATGGGGGAAATGCAAGTTTCATGATGATGAACAGTTTTCAAATCATGTTTTAACTTGGGAAATTTCTAATTGAATACTGCAATATCATTTTCAATAATAATATGACAAGAATGATTAAATGATGAAACACAAAGTTTCTCAAAATAATACCATGAAACTATATACTTTAATTTGTGAGCATTAACAATATAATTCCAAAGCCATAAAATCTAACATACGGTAATTTATCACAAATATACCACACTACCACAAAGACCGGTCAGAGGATCCACCCATTCACAATTGACATGATATTGTCCTCTTTGGTATGTAATTTCTTGGCCCCATGGGCAATAGTTTCACCCATACCCTCAAGGTTTTGTCTCTCCCCCCATGAGCAGTAGGGAGAACGTGTCAAATAAGACCTCTTTTGTATGTAATCTTTTGGCCCCATAGGCAGTAGCCTCACCCACACACAATTAATGAATCTCTTTCCCCCCATAGGCAAGAAGGAAGAACGCATCATCTAAAGTGAAAAGGCACTAACCTAGATCTGATTCCGTTGTCATAAAGACTACGGAAACCAAATCGGGTGATCACCGGGAAATCACATATGACATAAGGTTAAAATAACATAAAGCTCACAAGTTACATGTACTTTCAAATACATAGTTTATATCCAGATAATTTCAGAAAAACCTTAAATAATCTAACTTCCACAAAGTTTGTAAGGTTTTCAACTTCATTCTTGTCAAAAAGACTTTCTATCAATTTCTTAAATAACAAGATGAGATAAGCATCTTTAAATTTTCCAATATACCATAAAATCAGTGAATTCCTTATCAAAGATTAAATTAAAGATGCTTATATTTTCCATGTCAACAATTCATGCATTTCCCCAAATGCAATACCAAATATGATGCACTTTTCGTATATAATAATGTATAATAGGGTCACAACACAACACTTTTTAGAAAAAAATAGTTCCACAAATAAATTTTCAAAATGTGTTTGATCCAAAAACAACATTTATGCAACATAGTTATTTTCCAAAAATCCCATTAAAAAGCTACTTACCTTGCAACCCGCAAAAGCCTAATTCTTCAAGCTCTAAAGGAGATTAGCTAAAACCTAAACAATATCAAGCAAACCTATCACAATAAGCATAAAGCTTGAAATTGTATCTAGCTACAAATTAGGAATTGTCAAATAAGCAACTGTTTAGGCAAGCCTAGTATTTAACCTTATCAATAATGTATTCCACTTCCAAAGTTTCTCAATAAATTAATTCACAAGACATAGACTCCAATTTATAAAATTAACCCATTCAAGGTATTATCTCTAACATCAAAACCTCCACACTTAATAAGTAGTTCTCACAAGATTTATATGATATCATCAAGAGAACCATGACACCAAAATCATAATATCCTCCAAAACAAATTATTTGAATCTTAACTAGCTCCAAATAATCAATAAAAATTATATTTATCATCAATTTCACATTAAAAAGCTTAAACTCCCAAATCTTCACCGCTTAGATAGCCACCATTGTAAAAACTATAAACCCACTCACCAAGTAAATCCACCAATACAAAACTCATACATATAAACAAATGAATATCACTTCCAAAGCTCATAAATCACATAAATATTATTATCAAAGCTTAGATAAAAGAGCCTCATGCAAAAGCATATAAACCTACCAAAAAGATTAGAAATATTTACCTCAAATAAAAGGGATGAAGATGCTTAAAGGTTTCTAAGAATTTTCCAGTAATCTTGCCAAAAAAATGATGGTGGAGATGGTGGTTTGGAGTGGAACCCGATGGGAGAGTGACGGAGTTTGGGAGAGAAGTGTGTGTGTTGTGTTTGAGAGAAAATGAAAAATGAATAGCACAAAGGAAGTGATGGCTGGACAAGAGAGTAGAGATATTTGTGAGATGAGTGGTGGGGATTAAATGGGGTAGGTGCGAGCAGTGTGGCCAAAAAAAAATCTGACTTCCTTTTTCTGGTGACTGGGACATTACATCATGAGAGTGGCAACGTCTGCTGAAGCAGTAGATTGTTGAACCCAAAATTGCATAACCCATGCCACTTGGATACCTTTTTCAGCTTATTTTCAAAATGTTCCCAAACACGAATCTGTGGGTCTCCTTCTTCCAGAATCCGTGGGTCTCCAAAATCAATAACTCCACAGTTTCCTTGCTAGAAATCACCCAGAGGATCCCAAGCATAAACAGGTCTAAGAACTCAGGTGGGTAGCATCCTCAATTGGTGAGCAAGCGTGAGAGAGAGAGAGAGAGAGAGAGAGAGAGAGAGAGAGAGTGTGTGTGTGTGTGTTGCTAGGAGAGAGGAGTGTTTAATCTGATTATTTCTTTGATTTTGGGATCAAACGTGTTAGAGTAACGACATATTGAGAGGTGGGTAACGAAGCATTAACAGAATAAACCACGAGTGGGTAAAGTGTCAAAAATGAAACCACAGGTGGGTAAGTTAAATTTGAGGCAAACCACAAGTGGGTAAGTTGTAATTACCCCTAAAATCTTAAAACCGATCTCAAAAAAAAAAAAAAAAAAAAAAAAAAGAGAGAGAGAGAGAGACAAATGGGTAGCAATAACATCCATTAAGCAAATTTCACCAAAATGCAAAAATTATATATATATATTTATTTATATGGACAAATTTTAGCTACAAAATTGATTGTAGCCTTACACTACAACCTTACTCAATATCTTTTTATTGGAGATGAATTTTAACAAATTTACCATTGGATTACATTTTCTTCTTATATCCTTCATACTTGCAAAATGTCTAGAAAATTAAAGATCAATAGATATGTCATCAATAAATTATTAAAATTGCAAGTTTTTGTAGTTTAAAATTATACATAAAATATAAGCTTGTAGATCAAATAGTAAATAATATCCGATTGACTCAAAATTTGACACGTGTATTGAGAGCGTAAAAAACATGCAATTCAACAGTTAAATTTTCAAAATATGTAATAATATTTATTTTATTAAATAAAGTTGTCGCCTTAAGCTACAACCAATTTTGTAGCTAAACTTTCTCATATGTATACACACACACACACACACACTCACACTAGATTAAGACACAACTCAAAAATTAAATAAAGAAACTGGTGAGTCTTAATAAATTAAAAAAAAAAAAAAAAAAGTTGGAACGTGGTTTTGAAGGAAATATAAAAAGTGGACTAAGAAGTTATTTATTTATTTATTTTAAATTTTGAATAAGTTTTTTTTTTGAAAATATAGATTAGTAGGAGAGGTTCCTATTTTGTAGGTATTTTATGTAGAGTTGAAGATATATTTTTACAAGTTTGTTTCCAAGTTTTGTCCCTAACTATTAAATGTAGACTCTAGGGGTATTTATCAATGGTGACTCTAGGATTTTTTTGTTTTTTTTTGTGTTTTTTGTTTTTGGGTCAGTAGTGTTGGAGCTAGGAATAGTCTGGAGAGAAAGTTTATTTATTTATTTTGTTTAATGAAGATGCAATTTTAACGATAATGTTACTGACACAGCACTTTTATAATAAAATCTAGAAGGCAAGTTATTAAAGGTATGTAAAATTACAACATATCACTTAACTTTTATTGTAAAATTATTGTGAAAATAGCACTAAGATAATTATATTTCAGCTTATTTCAGCTGTGTTTAAATAAAATTTAGGTTCAGGGTGTTCAAATTTTTTATTTAGGGGACAAAAAAATTTATATATAATTTTTTTTTTTTTTTTGGCCAGTTTAGGGGGTTCAAATGAACCCCCTGGGCTAGCTATAGTGCCACCCATAGTATTTATAAACCATATAAAAGTCAAGTCCAAAGAAGGGAATCATGTTATACACACACACACACACACACACACTAGCCTCTAAGCACGCGCGTTGCGCATGCTTAAGGGTTCTTCTATTTTTTTTAGGTAAAGGTTAATAATTTGCATCTATTATAATTTAATATTTTTATTTTTATTTTTCAAAAAAATAAAAATGATAAACTTTAGAGATAAGTAATAACTATAATTTCTTTTTTAGACGTATGTTTGAAAATGGTGTAATAATATTAGAGAAAGTTTGGGTATGAAAAATAAGATGAATGTGGGGGGAAAGAATGCTAAATTTTATTTTTTAAATTGGGGGTATATTACTTTTATTCATATGAAAAAGGAATAAAACATGCTAAATTTTAGGGAATAAAATTATGAATGTGAAGGGAAAAAATCCTAAATTTTAAGAGTTCTCATTTTGAATTCAAAATGAAAATTTTTATTTAACATTTATGACAATTCTAAGAGAAGTTACCCTTCATTAATGAGGGTATTTTTTAACCACATAAAAGTCCAATTCAAAGAGGGGAATCCTCTTATATATATATATAAATATATATATATATATATTAAAAAAATAATCTATTAAGAAAATAAAAACCAACTGAAACATACAAGGGGTGTGATGAGTGTTTGTGGGTAAATTTTTTCATATAAACACTCATCACACCTCTATGTACATTTGTGATTATAAAATATAGTAACCTCAAATTATAATGAATGGAAATTATCATCTACTTTTGGCAATTCTATTAATATTATAATCAATTAATGTTTCAATGATTGGAACATAGTGCAATACTTCAGTATTAACCTTTAGGGGGAAAAAATATCCTCCAAGCAAATCTTATAAATTTATATAAAGTGAAAATGCATAATGAAATTCAGTATTAACCATTAAAGGGAAAAAAATATCCTCTGAGAAAATTATATAAAATGCATAATGAAATTGTAACTATAAAACTATTTAAAAAAATGCATGTGAAAAAATTTATGGAAGCTATTATGAAGAAGTTGGCGGATCAATGTAGAAACATGAAATATTTACAATAGGAAAACTTTTAAAATAATTACATTAAATGCATGGACTAAGTTATCTTATTAAATTATGCAAGCTATGGTGGAGAAGTTGGTAGAGGAATGTTTTGTGTTTCCCATTCTAGCTGCTTTCCGGCAGCATTTGCTATGAACTCATGAGCAGAAATACAAAATATGTTACTTTTGTGTTATTAATAGACACTACTTTAAATCGTACACAACATAATTAAATGAAAGGACATCATTGCGACATTTAACTCTGATCATGTTAAAACATAACCATAAACATAAATATATATATATATATATTCAAAGTTCACAATGTGATATTAAACTTAAAAAGAGATGCTTATATTAAAATTTTGGAATTTTTAGGATAAAAACAAAAATATTATTATATTTTACAAAATGCCTTTGAATGTAAACGATAGCAATTTGATATAACACACATATGAATTTTACAAAAAAAAAAAAAAAAAAAAAAATCAATAGTATAAATGAAATCAATTATAAGTGCACTTTATGGATTTTGGAAGAACTAATATTTTTTATCATATTTGTATGATATATAGAAATGAATTTAACTAGTAAATGAAAAAAAATAAAGTTTTTCTCAAAACAAAAAATTTAATTAATAGCAGAAAATTGGCTATTTTGATTTCTTTAAGTATTGCAACAAAAGACTATACAATATTGTTCTTGTCTTATGTGGAAGCTTAAGTAAGCTCATTGTACTTGTGTTATATTATCTTTACAGTACGTTCTTTTGTTATTTACCTTTCAGTACTATGCGGTAGTTTTAGTAGTAAATTTTTCACTCCTCACTCAAGTTTTTTTTTTTTTTAAATTTAAGAATAAATGACATCTGAAAATTAGATATGTGCAAGTAGTAGTTGTCATCTCCAATGTTATGTAACTTAATATTTTTTTTTTTTTATTTACCTTAAAAAAAAAAGATTTGTTTTTAAATTTTCATTTGTAATTAATTGGACCTCATTTATTTTTTAAAACCTTAATTTGGTATGTGCTAGGATATATATATGTGTGTGTGCGCACATTCATGGCACTTGTAAAATAAATAACATAAATATAAACATTATATATGTCTCTAATAATTGAATTATATTTCTGAAGTACACTATGAGTCTGAAGTACACTATGAGTCTGAAGTAAACTATAAGTATTAAAAATTTGGACTTTTAAGACAAAACAAAAATATTATTATATTTTACAAAACTTGCCCTCTGAATGTAAATGAATGCATTTTGATATGACACTTAAACAAAATTTACAATTTATTGTTAAAAAATATAGTATACATGGAATTAATTATTAGTGCACTCTATGGATTTTGGAAGCATGAATGTTTTTATTATATTTATATGATATATAGAAAACTCTTCAAAGTATGTTATAATGAAATTTAAGATTCACATAGATTTAAATTAATAAATCGTATGAAAAAAATTATCAGGGTTTAGATTGACTATGATTTAAGAGTATATTTAGAAATATGAACCGCAGTGACGTCTATATATACTTGGTTAAAGAGATACATGAACAAAAAGGTACAGAAGGATTGGTATGTCTCTCTAAGAATTAAAATTTATAATTATAATATAATATAAACAAGTACAATGGTGAATAAAAACTTTCACCAACATCCTTAATAAGGTTCGTCCCCTCCCTGGTGTGCATCTCTCTTTCCCCATAAATATTTTATCATTCTCAAAAAAAAAAAAAAAAAAAAAACACCCTTAATATTTTAGGAGATTTACTTTTTAGGAACTCTCCCTTTATTACATCAAGTCATTGTTCCTCTAATTTACATGTGTATTTTAGTGTGTGGACTCTCTTTGACAATTCTACTTGGAGAATTCAACCTTAATTCTAGTAGACATTGATTATTATCTACTAGCCTTATCACAAGCGCTTTGTGCTTGTGATGAGGCTCCTTTTTTTATTTTTGAGTTTAGTGTTATAATTCTCCATTCATTTATCTCTTTTAATTCAATGCAAATTCCATATTATCCATTGATTGAAAAAAAAAAAAAAAAAAAAAATCCTTCCAAATTTCCACCCAAATCTTAAAAGGTGTATAGACTGAGTTCTTGAAAAGGAAAAAAATGAATACACCAAACCAAATAAACATGTATCTAAATATAAACACAATCACATTGGTGGTAATGATTTATCTTCTACATTTGACTTTAGAACCATCAATGTAGAAGAGAAACGTACACTTTCAAGCCAAATCAACTAATAAATGAAGGTAAATTGCAAATTACACCCCTGAAATTTGGGGTTGTTTGAATTTTATACCCTAAAGTTTGAGAAATTGGATTTTATACCCTGAAATTTGGTTTTGTTAGCTAAACCCTACCCTCTGTTAGTCTGGGTTGTCTTCTTCTTCTTCTTCTTCTTTTTTATTATTATTATTTTTTATACAAGATAGAATTTCTACTCTAGTCTAATCTAAGTATATATGTGTATGAAACTCCCTCCTAGAGACTTAAATCCTGACCCTTGCCCCACACACCCCACAAGCACTTATACTTGTGGAGTAACCACCGCACTAACTTGTGGAGTAACCACCGCACTAAGAATGCGTGGTGGTGTTAGTCTGGGTTGTAAAGTGACACTTTGGCATGTTGACATTTTTTTTTTTTTTTTTTGCTAAATCAGCCTCCGAAACACACACTATTTCCCTTAAATAAAGATCATTGCTGGAGCTTTTGAAACTACCCCATTTTGCTAAAGAAGGAATTAGTGCTCACTTAAAAGTTAAAATCCATCTCTCTTTGGTTCATCACATAGAAACCCTCTCTCTATCTTGTTCGTTCCAGCTTGCCGACGACATTGAGTGATCTACTTCAGATCAATGGTGGTGGCTCCAGAGTAGGTCCAGCTTGATGGTGACAAAAACCCATCAATGATTCCATCATCAAAAAACCCCTAACGAATCCAAATCCAGCAATGGCAAGAGAGAGAGAGAGAGAGAGAGAGAAAGAGCGACGAGAAACTTGTTAGGATTAGTGCCCTTAAATCCTATTGTATGATGTTATGTATAACATTATGTATGACTTAATGTTATGATTAATAAAGTTGTTTTATTATTATCTAAAATAATGGTAACATGAATATTCGGACATTATCATATAGTCCATGAGATGCATAGTATGTGATTTATGTGATTTAGTCACAGAAAATATAAGTCACAAGTTCTTTGTAAATTTAGAATTTTAGTTCGTAGTTGTTGATGAAATTGAGCATTTCATCTGCGAAGACTATAACATATCAACTAAGATGATTTGTCTTGATCATGGAAGTGGAAACTTTTAGTTGATGTGTTGATATGTTTTAAGAGTTAAGACATATTGAACTGGACCGCTTTGAGATTTATTATTCTCCTAATGACTATCAAATGAATAATAAATCTCACGACTTCTATTTATATGAACTCTTAATCCTGAGAGAATAATGGACCTGATCATGAAGTGTAGGTCGCTTTGATATATCAAGAGTGAGATCTAATGTAACGGTCAAAACCTCAGTATGTTGGGCAGCCACATTTAGTGTTGATGGAACATATATTCTCAAGATGGAATTCATAGTCTCTTAACGGAGATATAAAATATTCCCTTGAGATAAGTTTAATGAGTTCAATTATTCAGAGAGTTAGGCCTAACCACTTTGGTAAGAAATTACTAAAGTATATATTTATGAAATTGGATTTCATAAATATATGATGAATGACTTAAAAAGATTAAACTGGGTACTCAAGAATTAAGATGTAGTAATCTACAAAGTGACAGTCTTCATTCATGACTTTGTATTACTATGAATATTTATGAAAGGGTTGCATGTATAATAAAGTCTTGGGATATAATTTATTAATAAGGACTAAAGTGCAATTATATTTATATAGTGGTATTAAATATAATTAATGGTAACTTTGGACTTGTCAAGAGTTGACAGAAAAGCTCAAGGCCCATTGGAGCTAATGTCTTATTTGTTCCCTTCTGGTCCCACTCCAAGCCACATACTAAAGCCCAATTGGAAAGGCCTAAAGGCTAGCCCAATTAGATAATCAGTTATTAGAAGATAAACATACAGAATTTTTGTATGAACATGAAATGGTATGAATGTGAGTGTTAGACACTCTTTTCATTCTCTCTAGAACATATACATATAACTGATTGAGAGACCACACTTCTTGGGCACAAGTGAAATTGGAGTAAAGATTGAAAGTGTTCTCAAGAACTTCTGATCTTTGGTTTTGAAATTCAACATACCAAGGTACACACTCTTATTCCTAAATTCTGAAACTTACTTAGTACATGTTATCAATTACGAATGAAGTAGATCCGTTAATTTTCCGCTGCGTACATTCATATTTCCAACAAAACTCACCTCTTGAAAACTTGAACTTCGGCCCTTACCCCACACACCCCACAAGCACTTATACTTGTGGAGTAACCACCGCACTAAGAGTGCGCGGTGGTGTTAGTCTAGGTTGTAAAGTGACACTTTGGCATGTTGACATTTTTTTTTTTTTTTTGCCAAATCAGCCTCCGAAACACACACTATTTCCCTTAAAACAAAGATCATTGTTGGAGCTTTTGAAACTGCACCATTTTGCTGAAGAAGGAATTAGTGCTCACTTAAAAGTTAAAACCCATCTCTCTTTGGTTTGTCACACAGAAACCCTCTCTCTATCTTGTTCGTTCTAGCTTGCCGATGACATTGAGAGATCTACTTCAAATAAATTGTGGTGGCTCTAGAGTAGGTCCAGCGCGATGGTGACAAAAACCAACCAATGATTCCATCATCAAAAAACCCCTAACAAATCCAAATCTAGCAATGGAGAGGGAGAGAGAAAGAGAGAGAGAGAGCTACGAGAAACTCACCTCCTGGAGACTTGAACCCCGGCCCTTACCCCATACACCTCACAAACACTTATACTTATGAAGTAACCACTGCACTAAGAGTGCGCAGTGGTGTTAGTCTGGGTTCTAAAGTGACACTTTGGCATGTTGACATTTTTTTTTTTTGTTTGGCCAAATCAACCTCCGAAACACACTATTTCCCTTAAAACAAAGATCATTGCTGGAGCTTTTGAAACTGCACCATTTTGCTGAAGAAGGAATTAGTGCTCACTTAAAAGTTAAAACCCATCTCTCTTTGGTTCGTCACACACAAACCCTCTCTCTATCTTGTTCGTTCCAGTTCGTCGACGACATTGAAAGATCTGCTTTAGATCAATGGTGGTGTCTCCAGAGTAGGTCCAGCTCGATGGTGACAAAAACCCACCAATGATTCCATCATCAAAAAACCCCTAACGAATCCAAATGCAGCAATGGCGAGAGAGAGAGAGAAACTCACCATTGCTGTCACTGCCACCTCCGCTGTCTTAGACCTAATTTGGAGCCGTCAATAATGGAAGCTAGGATCTTATAGCACTACTCGACCATAATCCCTTAAAAAATCACTCAACCAATTTTATTATGATCCATTAACAAATGGGTATCCCAAAATCAAACTAAAAATGCAAAACAATGCCGTCTTCTAGGAAGTTCTGGGTCCACAGACTTCACACGGATTCACCACAGATTCTACCTGTCAATAACTATCCCACTCCTCTTTTAGAATGTTAGACTCAAATATTGTTCAAAGGTGAAATTGCTTAAGCCCCTCTTAAGTTCTGTGGACCCAAAGACAAAATAAAGGAAAGGAAGATGGGCAAAAAGACAAAGAACAACGAAAGGGACTTGTCAATTGTCAAGATACTTCTTCATTAATGAAATATTGGTTAGAGGAGCAGACACTAAATGAAATTTGTAGGTAGAGGCACAGGTGAGGCTTAGGCATATTTTTGTGGCTTAGTAGGTCTGGGTAAGTGATTTTAGGAATGAGAGGGATTTGATGAAATGGTCGCGTTGCAAATTTGTGTTTTAAGTTGGGGAAAAAGGGCGTCATTTGGGGAAGCTGATTTGGCCCCCAAAAAAAATACTAGTCAGCATGCCAACGTGTCACTTAATAGCCCAGATTAACAGAAGGTGGAGTTTTGCTAATGGAACTAAATTTCAAGGTGTAAAATCCAATTTCTCAAACTTTAACGTGTAAAATTCAAGCAAACCCAAACTTCAAAAGTGTAATTTACAATTTACCCTAAAATGAATAATAATAATAATAATAATAATAATAATAATAATAATAATAATAATAATAGTCCTTGATTTTTTAAAATCGTTTTTAAAATGGTCCCTGCTGTCAACCTAGTTACGGAAAATGCTGAAGTGGCAAACGGATTTCACTGTTTGCTGACGTGGCTAATAAAATAATATTAAAAAATACCACGTCAGCATCCATGTCAACGTTTTAATGACAAGTCAGCATTTTAATTAATAAAAAAAATTTAAAAAATTTTAAAAAATTAAACTGAAAAAATTAAAAATCAAAAACAAAAAAAGAAAAAACTTTTTCAGATCCTCTATTTCTCTGTGTTTGTGTCTGTATCTTTCTTCTTTTCATTTCCTTTTTTTTTTCAGATCCTTTCTTTCTTTGTCCCTTGGTGCGTATTTGTGTTTGTATCTTTCTTTGTTCAAGCTTTCAATCCCTCTCTCTCTCTTAATCTCTGACATTTTCTCTCTCTCTAAACCCGACTCTCTAATCTCTGGGTTTTTCTAGTTTTCCATGGGGTGGTCGGTAATGGAGGTGGAGATCAGTGGTCGGGGTGGAGATCGGTGTGGTTGGGGTGGTCGTGGTGGAGATTGGTAATCCATGGGTCTTGGATTATGAGTTTGGTTGGGGATGGAGATGGAGATGACTGGGTTTGGTTGGAGAGGCTGGGTTTTTATAGGTTTCAGTGGGGGTGGGCTGTGGCCGTGGAGAAGGAAACGGTGATGACAGTTGATCATGTTGCTGGTTGTGGGTCTTAAGTGGCGCTTCTGAAGAGATGAAAGCCATGAAATGGGTGAGCCCAAACTGAGCTCGTTGAAATCGAGTCACGAAAGCCATCATTGTTGGCCTTGCAATTCAGTGACTCAGTGTGACCTTTCAGATCTGGCCATTGACGAAGTGGATGACCGAAGCAGAGATTTTGAGGTCTGGGTTTGTTGATGACTGAAATAAGGAGCTGCTTATGGTTTCTGGGTTGTTCATCTCAGTGGGTTTGTTGCTTTATCTCTCTTTATGTTTATTTCTAGGTTGTAAATTTGCGGGTTTGATGTAATTTTTATGGGTTTGTTGTTTGATATTGATTTATGGGTTCAATGTTCACTTCATTTTTTGGATTTCATGTAAATTTCTGGGTTTGATGTTCATCTCAATTTATGGGTTTAAGCTGCCAAAAACAAAAGCAAAAAGAATTAAAACGATTAAGAATTTTTATTTTTTAAGAAATGATTTTAGTTTAAATTAAATTTTAGGTTTTTTATTTAATTTAATTTTTTTTTTTCTTAGCTAGCTTTTTTTATTAATTTAAATGCTGACATGACATTTAAAAAATGTTAAATATATATTCTTATTATTATTTTATTAGCCACGTCAGCCAACAGTGAAATCCGTTTGCCATTTCAGCATTTTCCGTAACTGGGTTGATGGTAGGGACCATTTTAAAAACGATTTAAAAAAATCAAGGACTAACTTAGGAGCAAAATCAATTTTAAGGACCAAATTGAGAAATTGCCCAAAATGTAGGGACCAAAAGTGCATTTACATTTTTAATTTTTATGTGCCATAAAAAATCCATATAAAATTATAAACACTGTTCAAAAGAAAACACTTGGAAATATAATTTTTTTTATTTATTTATAAAATAAGAAAATATAAATTTAGAAGGATATAAAAGTAGAATAACCAATTTAAAACTAGTAGTGGACAACTAAAATAAACATATATGGTTTTTTAGAGAGACAATATGGTCAAAAGAATACAAAACCAGACATGAATGCTCTTACTATTAAAATTTAAAAAGTATAAGTGGACTACAAATTTTTTGGTACCAATTTTTATGTTTCATAAAAAACATTCATATAATAAAATCTGCCTTTGTTCCACAACCATAGGTGCGTAGCTCTGTTCGCGTATCCATCGTCTCCACCTCGCGACTGTTGGCGTTGGAGCATTGAGAGAGCCACATATCAGATTCAAGCACCAATTTTTATCTCTTGGAGGCAATACTGCAGTGAGATTTCTGCTTCATCTTTGAACTACGCTCCTCTTCTTTCAGCGTCTTGCGGATTCGAGCATCGGCGGTTTCATCCTGGACTTTGCGTTGCTGCCTACATCTTCACTTGACAACCAAGGTGCACACTAAATACCTATGTTGCACGGACACGGACACGGACACGGATACGACATGGACACGGACACGGGGATACGCCAATTTTTGAAAAATAAGGACACGACACGGCGGTTAAATAATTAATTAAATTTTATATTTAGGCATATTTTTTAATATTTTTAGTCATAAAATACGTTTACGTCTAGAATTTAAATTAGGCAACTGACTGAACTGATTTTTCACTTTCAGTATTCATTTTAGTACCTACAATATTTAACTTCAATAAATAAATAAAACTATAACAGGACACACAAAAATAAAAATCACTAAATTTAAAATAAACATTATAAATTATGAGGCAAAATAAAGGGTTGAGTGGCTGAGTAAAAAAACACAGTAACAAGACAGTGAGAGTGGGATTAAAAAAAAAAAAAAAAAAAAAAAAGAGGCGTTATAAGTAACCCACTGACCCATTCAGTCATTCACCCAAACCAAATGGCCAAATATCTGAAAAAAAAAAAAAAAAAAAAAAAAAAAAAAAGAGAGAGAGAAGCTTAAAGAGGTCGGACCTGACGCCGAGAGAGAGAGAGATCGGAAGGGACATCGGACCTGACGCCGTGAGAGAGAGAGAGATCGGAAGGGACAAGCGCGGCGTCGACGTCGATGGAGCTCGCCGATCGGCCCGATCTAGCTCCGGCGAGGAACAGAGGGCAGAGGCAGCAACGGGCAGAGCAGAGGGTGGGTGGGACGGTGGGTTGAGAAGTGAGAGATGTGGGTTTCGGGACTTCTCAGGCTTGTTGTTTCACAAAATCAATGGTAAAATCTGTCAAAATCTGTGATTTCCTTCTTTTTTTTTTTTTTTTTTCTCACCGCTGGCGTGTCGGACTTGTCGGAGCCGTGTCAGCGCGGCGGAGAAGAGGCGAAAAAAAAAAAAAAAAAAAAAAAAAAAAAAAAAAGAGACACTCGCCGGACACCGGAATCCGGCGAGTCGTACCCGTTCCGGTGTCCGATACGTGTCCGACACCGACACGATGCCAAAAATGGCGTGTCCGTGCAACCTAGCTAAATACACGCCTAAAGCTTCAATGCCCCCATGCGGACACATGGTTTCCTTGTAGCCTTGAACTTCAATGCCACGCCTAATAACCAAAAGCTATAGCATGGTATTCCAAGTTTGGATAATGGACATGCAAGCCTCTACGTGTCCTTCTCTTCACATGCATGTTAATGCAAGCCTCTACGTGTCCATCCTATGGTTATTTCAACACCTAAACACGATGTTTGCATGTTAATGTCTAATGAGTTTGAATCTGAATACCACATGCCCCTTCTTTCTAATAAGCCGTGCTTCTTATTTTTTTTGTTATTATTATTATTTATTTTATTTTATTTATTTGTTTATTTATTTTATAAATTTATTAGTAAAGAGCATTTGAATGAAAAAGGTATTCATCATTTCCTTTGGTTTGCTGTCAGGTGTGTCAGGTGATTCAGGCTTGCCAACCCTTTGCTCGACTTTGTGACTCTTCTACGTTTGCTCAAGTCGTGACCTCTACGAGCTTCATCTTCTCCAAGTGGCTGCCATCAAGTGCACTTCATCATGGTCATCTTTTACGACTCATCGAGGACTCTCAGTGATCAATCCATCACTCTCTTGCGCTCTACGAACGAATCCCTAAAGAAAGGCGTCGTCTTGAAAGTCCATCCACTTGGTAGCAGTGTCCCTTCATCTTCGTCTACTGCCATTCCTCGTCCTCCAAGTCTATCTCAATGGTGGGTCGAAGCATCTCACAAACTACACGACCCTCTTAGAAAGAATTCGCATGTCGTTTCAAGGACGTTTACTTTGGCCTCCAACCTTCACTTAACTGCAAACCATGTCGATCCATTTCCTCTCCTTGGTCATCGGATAAGTGCGGGAGAAGTGCAATGGGCCCTACCTTCTTCCAAGACCCCTCCTGTCCAATATAGGGGTGAGTTTTCCTACCTCCCTAAATATTGGGAGTGGCTAGAAGACATATTGAGCCGCAATACTAAAGTCTTAAGTGATGCCAATCTTTACGAGTCGCTACTTGCATCGTTATTCACATATGATCGGAACACCCATGTCTTGCAAGCCTTCCTAGAGTGTTGTTGTGTAGCTACAAACACATTGCACACATCTATAGGAGAGGTCTCCATTAGCTTATGGGACTTGCATTCGATCGGTGGGCTTCCTGTGTACGGTTCATTTTATGAAGAGGTCGTTCCAAACCCGAAAGACATATCATCTCTCCCCTCATGCTGTCGTCATCTATTTGCCGCTTTCCATCACCTGAGTCTTGAGCTTGGTGGTTCGCACTTGGTCACTACAGCCGCATAGGTGAAGTTTTGGTTCCATGGCAAGTCTAAATATCAGAAACTGCCGACTAGAAGGTCAATAAAGAGGAATGCAAGAGGCAAGCAATCTAATAACCCCTCTGGTAAAATCGATGCCCCCAGAATTCTGACTAAAGAAGACGAGGCTCCCTTCAATGTGCTCAAAGTGGAGAGAAGGCTTATAGAAGAGACTTGGTTAGTTACTTTGATCTCGTGTTGGCTGTGTGAGTTCGCTCTTCCCGACGGGGGACCAAACTTAACCAGTGTTTTCAAGAGCGCAAGTGCGATGGCTCGTGGTAAGGGATACTGTCTTGCAGTCCCAGTCCTGGCCAACATTTATAGGGGCTTGAATGAAATTGTGTCTTCTAAGACTCCTAGTAAATGTGATGCCACTTTTCCTGCACACTACTTGAATGCTTGGTTGGCCAAATACTTCAACACTCACTTTGAACTTGAAGGGTCTCGCTCCAAGGCTGTTTCGCTAGATACTCCGGAGAAGGTGCAGCCAAACATTACGACGAGGTTACTGCCCGTAAGCTATTTCATGCCATGAGTAGCTTCAAGTTTCATCGCTTGGGCCTTTTTAAAGGCTATCGAAAGATTCTAGTGGATGATGACAAGCTACCTAGCTCTTATGAGATTACTTCATCAGCCAACACTCCAGCTCCTTGGCCTCTCGTCACGGAAGTATATGTATAGTTGAACCATATAGCCCTCACCGCTTTGGTCGACAATTCGGTTTCAATCAACACATCCCTGGGGAGCTTAATGAGGACTTTCGCACTGTCACCTTAGAGCAAGTAGTATGCTTCTGGTGCCGATGTCTTCGTCTTGTTACCAGTTCAGAGTTCTTGATCCCTGCCTGCCCATCTGAGCACGAGGCTCTATGTACGAAGGACTATATGAATTGGTGGGCTAGAAGATCCGATGGTTTCTTTTCAAGTGGGACTGAGCAACCAATTGGGAATGTTAACCCAAGCAAGATAAAACTCAAAATAAGACAGCCCAATGAAGTAGTTGAACCCGTGAAGCGCCGAAGCGATGGGAAGCCATCTTTTGGGATTTCGGAGGCTACCGACGAGTCTTTACGAAGAGCATGCGTGGACAAGGCACATTCTCCTAAACGTGGACCCTCTTGCATAGTCTTAACGCCTCAAGACGTGGAAGTGACCAAGGGTAAGGATATGTCAGATTCTAAGCGGAACAGTGGCAACTCAGATTCTTACTAGAGACGCAAAAGGCAGAGGGACAATCCTAGCAAGAATCTAGATCATGAGGCGGCCGACCATGGTGTCGATATGGACTCACTTCCTGACCCTTCTAATGGCAGTGCACAAGTGAGTCTTAATTCTCTTTTTGATGATTTTGATCTTGAACCCATTAAAGACCTTTGTTACCTTCACGATGACCTTGAAGCTATTTCTGGTATCCAAGAACTTTTTGAGAATGACAATCTTGGTATTCTTCCAATGCAAGATGACAATTATCCTTTGAAAAGAGCAGGAGAGAAGTGTACACTAGTTGTCACCAGCCCTTCTACGAGTGAGTTTTCCATTCAAGGTCCGACGGCCTTTGATTTGGCTACTAAGGCAATTGACCCATCACGTTCGGGGAAGACTAACGCCACTCCTTCTTTCGACCCTATTCACAAGCCTTCAAGGGACGTGACTCGAAATAAATCCATTATGTGTAGTTCAAGCATCCCGGCCACTTCAACTGTCACAAAGTTTGAACCCGATGATTTGATTTTGAAGGCCGATCGACAGCGTGCAAAAATGTTAGGAGGGGACCTAATTGAGAAGGTTGTCAAAACCCCTTTTACTTTGGTGACTTCACTTAGGGATGGAGTCGAGAAGATCCTCCAAGTTATCGCACAAATAAAAGTTGTGGATGCAATGCCTTTAAGAGAGTGTATTTCGAAATATATGGATGATGCAGACCGATATTCTTCCTTCCATTATGCTCTTTCACAAGGCATCACGCCTGAAGACAAGGAACGGAAGCTTACTGACGCTCGGCATCGTCTCACTCTTGCCCTTGACTCGGAAGCCATTAAGATCAATCAGAAAGTTGCAATCAAGGCGAACTTAGACAAGGCCTTAGCTAGAGAGATTGAATTGAAAAAGGAACTTGAGTTGCTTTCAATGCAAAAGGCAAAGTTTACAGCGTTGAGCACCCTCTGTGATTCAGAGCTAGCCCAGCAACAAGCGAACATTTCTCAAATCAAGGGAGAGGTTTCCAAGATTGAGGCTACTCCAACTTTAGAAGCTTCTGATGATGCAAAACTTAGAGGGCTACAAGAGTTACTAGAGACTAGTAAAGAGGAGTTGAGGCATTTAGATTGGATAGGTTAATCTTTTTCTTCATTGATGTAGTCATTACAATGTAACGACACCTATCTCTTTATTAATAAAAATTAATTTATCTCCATATCAATGTTTTCTCCTTCCTTGCTCCTTCCTTCTTTTCTTTTCTTTTCCTTTTTTTTTTCTTTTTTAAGTACATACGTGACTGAACTTAGTAACGAATACCAAGCTGCCTACGTACCCAAAAGGGATCAAGTCATAACGTAGTTCAAAAGAGTATTATAATTTTTTTTTTTTTTATTTTGTCCCTAACTTTTGCCTAGGTCGCCTCTTTCAAGTTTTTCAACCTAGCGGGATTTTTTTTTTTTTAATGGGCAGTTTAAGCTCTTACCGAGGAGCAACTTCAAAACTTCATGCGTAGTATCGCTTCAGGAACTTTGCATTTATGGGACCTACCCTCAGGCCATCTCCATCGACAATCTTGTAAGCACCATTAGTGTAGACCTCCTGCACGACATAGGGGTCATCCCATTTTGATGTGAACTTGTTCCCAGTCTTGTGGGAGATGTTGATGGGTCTTTGCATTGCAAGTACTGTTGACACCCCATTTTGCAACCCGCATTTAACCTCACATGGAGGGTAAAAAGGTAATTTCACCTTGGAAATATGCATCTTGATTCTGGTCATTAGATCCTTAATCTCATTTCACCAAAATGATCTTGATGATGTAACGATCAAATCGACTGGTCATAAGCCCTAATCGGACCACCAGATTGAAAGTTATCATCAAATCAAGTTTTAATGGCTGAGATGCACTATCACAAATTGAGTCTGATTGTATGTGATTATGAACAATTGATCTCAATTGGTTATAAGTATAATCAATTTGAGAACGATGATGTGTCATAATTTGATTGGTTAGGACTACATTTTATGGTAGGGTTGCACACACCTAATTAACTAGATAGTTAAACATTAATTATTCAATGAGTAATTTGTGCAATTATCTTTTAATTAGGGTAAATTTGGAACCAATTAAGTCTGAAATGAGAGTGATTGGAGCCATTTAATGTTAATTGGGAGCTAATTTGGGACCTATTAATGTTAATTGTGCTGAAATAATTTTCTAACAAATGACTTCTGCTCACCATTTCATCGATATCTCTCATAATATTTTGAACCTGTGAATGAGGTTAATTTTCTCATAAACTAGACATCCGGGGCTTCAATTTGAGCACAAGAATAAGACAATTCCGATCAGAATTGAGTCAGATATGATTTTTTGAAATTAGCTCTACAAGCTGTTATAGCAGGTACTGGAAAACCGAATTTTGGCTTGCTCCTCACTCCCACCAATCTTTCCATTTAATGCACCAAATTTTCCCCAAGGCTAAAATGAGGTCTAGGTTCATGATTCTTTGTCAACCCTCATTAAATGGCCTTCCATTCATATTTCCTCCACCACTACTATATAAACCCCCCCTCTCATTCATTCCAAAACACATAAAAAAACTCCCCTCTCTTCTCCTCTCTTGAGTTCTAGGAAGTTGAGTAGTCTTGTCATATCTTGGTCTTCCTGAGACTCAAGGTATTGAGTGAGACTTACTCTTCCTCTCCTAACTCTTCTTTTCCTCCACCTTTAGGACCTCTACCAAGAGTCTCCTCCTCCACCATATGGATCTTGCATGAATGTATAATCCATTTCCCTAACTTATTTTTTGTGTTGCCATGATGATAATTTAAGATTAAAGCATGATAGTAACTATTCAAATTCTCTTGAATATGTTTGAATGTTCTTAAATGTTCTTACATGTTCTTCATATGTTTTTGGTTGTTCATCACATGTTCATGCATAACACTAGCTTCAATCTTAAATCCACATAAAAAAACATGAAAAAGATGTTTGTTTAATAATTCTTTTAAATTCTTGAATCTAGGATATCACCATCCACACACATTCACTAGAGTTTATTTTTCAATCCAAATGCAATGCTTAATAAATTGAATTAGGGTTCATCACATGTACACACATTAAATTCAACATGCAAATTGATTGACATATTGGATGATATGATATGAATATTGGCCACTATAGTCTAGAAGACCGGTTTCACCGAGCAAGGTGGGTGCCTAACACTTTCCCACCTTGTAACATAGCCTCCGAACTTAGATCAAGGGTTAATAGACCAATGTTTATCCTTGTAATTTTCAATTTTTAGATTGTAACTAGTAAATAAAGCTATGTACTTTATCTTAGATTGTATGTAGGACCAAAGCCATGTAATTTTCCTATGATCAATGTAAATTCAATTTCAAATTAATAAAATGAGGAGTTTTTCAATTATGGTTTTCTTATTTTTCCAATAATTAAATAAGTGGCGACTCCATTGTAAAACCCTTAATCTAAAGGGAAAAATATAACTAGTCGAACCTCCATTTTGAGAGGCAATAACATGACTCCGCCCATTCACGTGGGTTTGGCCCAACATCATAAAACGGGCCGGAGGCACGGTCTCTCACAGTGGCGACTCCACTGGGAATATTGAGGGCTAAGCTTCAATTAGGTTATGGTGGCCAACCATGTCATTGTTTGTTTATTGTTTTTTGTATATAATATGTCTAATATGTCATCATATTGCATGTCATGCATCATTTGATTGAATGAAATTTATTTTATTTGTGTGCTAGCCCGGAAGCCCGGTAGTATTAGCCATGGATTGTGGTTTTCCTGAGACTCACATACCCAGCGGTGAACCTACCACCCACCGCGACAAGGATCATCATGGTTATGCCATGGTGGTTCATAGGGACAAACTGTACCATTCGGACCAACGCGGCACTCCTGGCGTCACAAGTTGGGAGGTACGACGTCCTAACTTGTGGGGACCTTTAACCTACCTTCTACCCATGTTGTAATGACCCATAGAACCTACCTTTAGGTCGGTCCATGTAAATTGCATTGCATTATGCATGTGTTTGGCCGTTGTTTGAACTATGAGAAGCCCAAGTCCAACGCTTGGGCCCATCATGTCGTGTGAACCTTGTATGGAGAAATTGAGCTAAAAAATGAGAATGAATAAAAATGGAGGGAAATGTCTCTAAGTTCAAAGTCTAAAACCCATGAAGGAGAAGACTTGGTCTAGAAACAGCAAAGGGAGATTGAGAAGAAGATCTGGGCCCACAATCTTTGAAGGAAGTTCCGAGAGAAGTCCAAGCCTTGACAGTCTAAGATCAAACCAAAGCTCAAGCCAATTGGGACAAGGAAACACAAGCTTAAGCCCAAGCCTAGACACAAGCTCAAACACTAGCCTAAACACAAGTCCAACCTCAAACACTAGCCTAAACACAAGTCCAAGCCTAAACACAAGCCCAAACACTAGCCTAAACACAAGCCCAAGCACTCAATCATCCACAAATACCACAATTACCCTAAGCCCATTTTCTCTAGCCATGGCTGATGAAAACACTTCCAATAAGCCCATGACCAACTTCCGTGAATTACTCAACACCTTGGTGGCAAGTCAAGTCCAACTTCGTGAGGATTTCAATACTTTATGTCAAAAACTCCAAGGGAAAGATGCCAATACCTCAAGTCCCCAAACCAATGAAAGTGAAGCCCAAAACCCATCCTTGACTGTAGGTGAGAAGAAGATGATGGAAAGGATAGACCAAATGGAGCAATTAATCAAGAAGTCTAGGAGGGAAGATGCTATGGACTTGCACTCTCTATCCCTTTTTCCAAATGCAAGGGTTCCTCCTAAGTTTAAGATGCCAACATTGGACAAGTTTGATGGAACAGGTTGCCCAAAAGCCCATTTGAAGATGTACACAAGGGCCCTCCAACCCTTGGGAGCTACTGAAGAACTTTTAGCCCAAATGTTTCAAAACACACTTACTAGGGCTGCACTTCGATGGTTCCTAAGCCTTGAAGACTCAAAGACTAGTACTTGGGAAGACATTGGCAACGAGTTCTATAGGCAATACAAATACAATACTGAAGTGGACATTACTAGGCGAGATTTGGAAACTACTAAGCAAGAGCCCAAGGAGTCTTTTTCGGCCTTCATTACTAGATGGAGGGCAAAGGCAGCTCAGATGACAAATAGGCCCAATGAGGAAGAACAATTGGGAATGGTAGTGAAGAATTTGCTCCTAACATATCACAAATACTTATTCGCCCAATATTTCCCTAGTTTCAAAGCATTAGTCACCGCGGGAACTCAAATAGAGGATGCTATGAACAATGGTACCATCAAAGGGGAAGAAATAATGAGGCCCAAGAAAACATTTGGCCCATCAAGCTCAAAGATCCCAGAAGTCTCCACCATCAATCAACCTGCACCATACCAATTGATTGCACCTACTCCAGTTCCAAAGGCCCAACCCCAAAGACAATTTCATGAGTTGCACATGCCCTTAAGCAAGGTCTTTGAGAAGCTCCAAGCAAGGGTCCTTCTTCGCCCACTAGACCCAAAACCTATGCCCAATCCCTTACCACGAGGACTCGATGTTAACAAGAGATGTTCCTATCACCAAACTCCTGGCCACCACACTGGTGATTGTTTTTCTCTTAGGCATGCCATCCAAAATTTAATTGACCAAAAGATCATAGCCCCTCCACCTAGACCCAATGTCATTAACAATCCACTACCCAACCATGCTTTGAACCAAGGCCCAAGAATCAATTGCCTCTTTGAAGAAGGATTAAAGGAAGATCCATCCATCTTGATCAGTGACATCCCCCTATGTGCCATGCTAACTTGGGAGGAAGTGATGGAAATAGAGTTACCCCCAACAAGGCCCAAGCTCGACATTTGGGAAGAAGAGCCCACCAATAAACCCACAAAAGAACCAACTCCTACACCATTATCCTTAGACCACCAAAATGAGATAACCCATATCACCCAGGGAGGGAAACACTTTAAACCATCCTACCTTGAAGCAGATAACCCACTTGAAGCTTTAAACCAACAATTGAAAAATACCCAACTCCAACCCAAAGATGACATTGTCTTGAAGCAACTCCAAAAAATCCAAGCCAACATATCCCTTTGGGGCTTACTTGTGGCCTCATACCATCATCGCCAAACTCTAATCAACCTTCTCAACCAAATCCAAGTCCCCACCAACTTAACCCCTCAAGCCCTCAACACTATGATTGGAGCAATAAAGAGGAAGCCATCCATTTCTTATTCTGATAAAGATTTGTCTAGTAAAGGGCGAGGTCACAATGATCCCCTTCACATCACCGTGGACACAAATGGCAAGAGAGTTCCTATGGTACTTATTGATGATGGAAGTGCACTAAATGTGTGTCCATTACGAACTGCAAGTTGTTTGGGCCTTAGTATTGAAGACTTTGCACCCTCTTGCCAATATGTTAGGGCTTATGACAACATAAGGAGAGAAGTGTTAGGAAATGTAACTTTGGATCTAAAAACTGGGCCTACAATTCAAAAGGTAGAGTTCCAAGTTATGGACATCTCTGCGTGCTTCAATTTGTTACTGGGCCGCCCTTGGATCCATTCCACCGAAGTTGTACCTTCCTCACTCTATCAAAAGGTTCGCTTCCCTTACAAAGATTTCGTCATCACTATATTTGGGGATAATCAAGACAACACTGGGCCTATCCATGGCATTCAGGAAGAAAAAAGTGAACTTTTCTTGTCAAGATTTGAACTAGAGGAAGTCCCCGCCATCTCCTGGATCAAAGAAGAAACTAGGGAATGTTTCCCCATGGATTTTGACCCCTATAGCAATGTCCAAATGATAGCCATGATGAAAAAGATGAAGTACTTCCCTGGGATGGGCCTAGGGAGACGAAATAAAGGTGTCCATGTATTCCCACATTTCTCTACTTCCATTCCCCCATTCGGATTAGGGTACAAGCCCACTAATGATGAACTCATTGAGAATGATTCAAAGAAGACTGCTAGAGCTAAAGCCAAAGCCCAGGGTTTGTCTTTTGAGCCCATATCCATGAAACCTTATACCCCTACCCTCAATGGAAAATTTGTCAAAGAAGGATGCACCCACCTGTACTACGGATTTTCAGAGCCTTGGTATGATTTTAAGACTATGAAGAAGATGCCTGGATTTGAGATCTTTGCCGATTGTAAGATTGAAGATGGGGAGGAAGTGAATGTGTTGCAAGACAAGAGAGAAGATTGGGTCTGCCATATGGATCCTCAAGCTATGAAGACTTTGTTGGGAGAACATGTACTTAACATGAAGAAGGACGAAGGAGATGAGTTGCCATCCGTCTTTCCAATCACTTCTAACTTGGAAAATTGGACCATTGAAGAGCCTTTGGATGAACTATCTGAAGGATATGCCTCTGATGAAAGTTGGGGTGTTGTCATGGAAGAAGATGTTAGATCATTGGAAGACCAAGAAGAAGAAGAGCCAGTTGTTCAACTTCCTCCCCCTTTAGCAAGAAGCAATTTTGACCTATGGGATGATTAGGGCGCTAGTTTCACTGACCCTAATGAGATGCCAAGAGGACTTCTCGAGAATCTTAGAACTTACGTGGAAAGCCTCCCCCGTGAGGTAGGAAACATGGGTGAGCAAGGTGATGATCATAACTATATTGATATATCTAGTGATGATTCTGAGAGCAATATGTCCATCATTGAGGTATCTAGTGAAGATTCTGAGGCTGATGATGGTATCTACATGCTACTAAAGGAGAAGACCAACAAGGAAGTTCCACCAATCACTGAGGCAACATCTGTCCTGAAGAACTGGAGCTGGGAAGAATGTTATCCTTCTGAAGGTCACCAAGTCACAACCAAGTCATCAGTGTCTGTAAAAAAAAACTATGTTTGTCCCAATTGAGTCTGTTACCACTCCTACTGAGTCAGTTTCAATTTCTGATAAGCTCGCCAAGTCTGTCACCACCTTTTTCAATTCTAATAAGATGATCTCTGATTCTGCTTACTTGCTTGCTTTGAATGTTTTTATTGCCAAAATTGATAATGAAATGATTGATAAAAGCAATGAACTAAAAGAAGAAATTCAACTAGTTAACTTAGGATCTGATGATGAACCTAAAGCAGTGCAAATTGGTAATACCCTAACCTCTAAAGAAAAAGATGAATTAATTTCACTCCTCAAAGAATTCCTAGAAGTTTTTGCATGGTCTTATAAAGATATGCCAGGAATAGATATGGACATTATGCAACACCATATTCCTACCGACTCAACCATGAAACCAGTAAAGCAAAAGTTGAGAAGGATGAAACCCGAGTGGACACTTAAGATCAAGGAAGAAGTAGAAAAGCAATACAACGCAGGGTTCTTGAAAGTAGTAAACTACCCTGAGTGGTTGGCAAATGTTGTCCTGGTACCCAAAAAAGATGGAAATGTTAGAATGTGTGTAGATTTTCGGGACCTTAATAAGGCTAGCCCTAAGGATGATTTTCCATTGCCTCACATAGATGTGTTGGTTGACAATACAGCCGGTCATGCATTGTTGTCCTTCATGGATGGTTTTTCAGGGTATAATCAAATCAAAATGGCACCAGAAGATATGGAGAAGACCTCATTTATCACACCGTGGGGGACTTATTGCTACAAGGTCATGCCTTTTGGTCTTAAGAATGCGGGTGCCACCTATCAACGTGCTGCCACAACCTTGTTGCACGACATGATTCACAAGGAGGTGGAGGTATATGTTGATGACATGATTGTTAAAGCAAAAGACCGAGAGGGACACACACCTGCCCTAAGGAAATTCTTTGAGCGCATCAAGCATTATAAGTTGAGATTGCACACCTTTGGAGTTACCTCTGGCAAATTGTTGGGATTTATAGTAAGTCAAAGGGGAATTGAAGTTGATCCAGACAAGATCAAAGCTATCATGGAAATGAAACCACCCAAAACTGAGAAAGAGATCCGAGAATTTTTAGGAAGGATTCAGTATATTAGCCGATTCATTGCCCAACTAACCATGATTTGTGAACCCATATTTAAGTTGCTTAAGAAAGATGTACCGATAAAATGGGATGAACAATGTCAAGTGGCCTTCGACAAGATTAAAGAATACCTGCTAAAACCTCCAATATTGGTACCACCTATGCAAGAAAAGCCATTGTTGCTTTATCTAAGCACCACAGATACTACAATGGGAGCTTTGCTTGCCCAGTATTTGGAAGAATCACGCAAGGAAAATGCCATCTACTACATCAGCAAGAAGATGACCGGATATAAGGAGAAGTACTCAGTGTTAGAAAAGACTTGTGTCGCCTTGGTCTGGGCTATCCGAAAGCTCAGGCACTACATGTTGTCTTTCCAAGTTTTCTTAATAGCCCGAATGGATCCACTCAAGTACTTGATGGAAAAGCCAGTTCAAGATGGGAAAACCGCCAAATGGGTTCTTTTACTATCCGAATTTGACATAAAGTACATGACTCAGAAGTCAATTAAGGGTCGAGCCATAGCTGATCACTTGGCTAATTGCCCACCTACACAAGCAGAGGAAGTTCAAGATGAGTTTCCAGACGGGGACATTTTGATGTTGGAACCAACTAGGTGGAGATTGTATTTTGACGGAGCTGCTAATCGCAATGGGAGTGGTGTAGGAGTACTCCTTATTTCACCAAAAGAAGCTCATGTGCCAGTATCAGTTAAGCTCAACTTTTCAACGACCAATAATGTTGCTGAGTATGAAGCTTGCCTTCTAGGATTAGAGACAGCCATCAGCATGGGTATAGAAGAACTTGATGTCTATGGGGATTCAGCTTTGATAATCCGGCAAATACAAAACAAGTGGAAGATTAAAGAAGAGAAGTTGCTGCCATTCTTTGAGTACTTTCAAGACCTAGCCAAGAAGTTCAAAAAGATTGGGTATCACTACATCCCTCGAACTCAAAACCAATTTGCTGATGCACTAGCCACATTAGCCTCTATCATTGAGCAAAGGGATGTGCCAGCTTATTGTTGTTCATTGGAAAGTGAGATTGAAAAGGATGAGGAGTGGTATGCTGATATCCTCCAATTCCTTAAACATGGAACTTTCCCTGATACCACAGATAAGAATGAAAGGGTGACTATTCGTCGAATGGCCATGGGCTACATTTTGTGCGGTGAAAGATTATACAAGAGGTCTTATGAAAGGATCCATTTATTATGTGTAACCAAGAAGGAAGCCCAACGCATTATTGAAGAAGTACATGAGTCGAGTTATGGGCCACACATGAATGCTCACATGCTGTCTAGAAAGATCCTTCGACTCGGGTATTATTAGACTACCATGGAAGCCGATTGTGCAGCCCATGTAAGGAAATGCCATAAATGCCAGATACATGGAGATCTCAAGCATATGCCACCGGTCTCTTTACATTGCCTCGCATCTCCTTGGCCATTTTCGACTTGGGGCATTGATATCATTGGCAAAATCCACCCAAGAGCAAGCAATGGTCATGAGTATATTTTGGTAGCTGTTGACTATTTCACCAAATAGGTAGAAGCTGCATCTTATAAAGTATTGAACTCCAAGAAAGTTTCGCAATTTATTCAGACCAACATCATTTGCAGGTATGGGGTACCGTTTGAGGTTATTTATGATAATGGATCACATTTTCGAGATGCAGTGGCTAAGTTGTTTCGAGAGTACAACATCAAGCATCATAAGTCTTCACCTTACCGACCTCAAACAAACGGGGCAGTTGAAGCCGCCAACAAGACCATAGGGAAGATATTGAAGAAAAGTGCCCAAAATTATAGGGATTGGCATTTGAGGTTACCCTACGCATTGTGGGGATACCGCACATCCATCCACACATCTACGGGGGCAACCCCTTACTCTTTGGTTTATGGCATGGAAGCGGTCTTACCTATAGAGTTGGAAGTCCAATCACTAAGAGTTGTCATGGAGGGGGAAATACCAGAAGCTGAGTGGTTAGAAAGCCGATACAACCAATTGTGCATGTTGGAAGAAAAAAGGCTTAGGGCAATGTATCATACCCAAGGTTATCAAAGAAGAGCCATGAGGGCCTTTAATAAAAAGGTCAAACCAAGAGAACTAAGAATAGGGGATATGGTACTGAAAGAAATCAGAAACCCAATGAAGGATCCCAGGGAAAAAGGAAAATTTAAGCCCAATTGGTCAGGACCATTTTTAATAAAGGAGATATTTTCTGGCGGAGGAGTAAGGCTTGTGGATTTAGATGGAAATCTGTTTGCAGAACCCACCAACATGGACCAGTTAAAGAGATAGCATGTAAAAAAAATAAAAATAAAAATAAAAAAAATAAAAAATAAAAACCGCTAGGCTGAAAACCCGAAAGGGCGATCTAGGCAAAAATTAGGGTAAAAAAAAAAATGAAATGGTAGGTTGAAAACCCGAAAGGGCGACCTATGCAAAAGGAGAGAAAAAAATTGAGTGTGAGAGAGCCCATTAGGCTGAAAACCTGAAAGGGCGGCCTAGGCAAAAATTAGGGTAAATAAAATTGAACTACGTGATAACCTGATCCTTTTCTAAAAAGGTACGTAGGCAGCCATTAATGACTCGTTCACCAAAAAAAAAATCATCATCATAAAGAGGGAATGGGGAAAGCTAAAATGCACTGCTTTATTCATTAAAAGATGCTAAAATAACAAAGTGGAGTTTCCTACTCAGTTCATATGCCTAAGTAAACACTTTCATTATCTAATTTCTAAAATAAAAATAAAAAAGGCTAGCAGTGCTATGAAGTTCAGAGTCGCAGTCACTACCCCCTGTCCTTCCTCATTCTCTTGTGTGTCTTCTTAAAATTCTTACGATATTTTCATAACACTTTTATAACAAATTATAGATGGTAAATTGTTATTATCTTATTGGTTATAATTTGAATTCACCACTTAAATTATTTTTTTGTCCACCTATAACAAATAGTAACAACATATCACTACATTATAAAATATAAAAAAAAGTAACTACATATCACTTAAAATTATTGTGAAAATATTATTGATATAGCATTTCTCTTTAAAGTGTTTAAAATGACAATTTTCAGGTCGTTTTTCAGCTGGTTGGTAAATCCACAATAGCACATTGGCATTTCTTGATGAGATTATAGTATCTGAGTTCAAATCCCGGCATCGAAAAAAACATTTTTGTTGTATTTTTTTCGTGGGTCTATTGGCCTTTTCGTCTTAGAACCCAATCAATATGAGTAGCCCACTTAATTTTTTTTTTTTTTTTTTTTTAAATTGTTGCATAAATAAAAGAACTTGCTTTCTTCTTTTTGTATTTTTTAGTGGGTTTATTGGGTCTTCTCGTCTTAGAAAACCCAATATGAGTAGCCCAAAATTTTTTTAAAAAAAATAATAATAATTTTTTGCATAAATAAAGGAACCATAGGTGAGAGCAGCCGCCAAAATGTTAAGCACATTACATGTCTGCACACTAAAAAAACACACAATGACAACTTCTTTTTTTTTTTTTTTTTTTTGGCCAATTAGGTAGAGGAGAGCTCATTGACCACATTCGAAATATATTAATTTTATCGCATACCTTTGATGCGATGGTCATTCCACAAGTATAAGTGCTTGTGGGGTGTGGGAAGCAAGGGCCGGGGTTCAAGTATTCAGGAGGGAGCTTCACACACATATACACTTAAATTAGGCTAGAGTAGAAATTCTATCTTGTATCCAAAAATATATATATATATATATTAATTTTAATAATTCTCATAGAACCAAAAGTGTTGTAGTTCAAGTTATAGTTGTGTTCTCTTTTGAGAAACTAGAAAATATGGATTTTGTCCAATGATATTTGAAATATTAATTGCTTTCTTTCTTCTTCTTCTTTTCTTTTTTCTTCTTTTCTTTTTTCTTTTTTATTTTTTTTTATTTTTTTTTTATACAAGATAGAATCTCTACTCTAGCCTAATTTAAGTGTATATGTGTGTGAAGCTCACTCCTAGAGACTTGAACCCCGGTCCTTTCCTCTCACACCCCATAAGCATTTATACTTGTGGAGTGACCACTGCACCAGGAGTGTGTGGTGGTATTGCCTTCTTATTTGTTTTAAAAGAAATGAATGGAATTGCATTAATTAACCTTGATTGAATGTTTTAAAATAAAAGAATGGAAGATAAGTAATCTTATTTAACAATAATATAGAGAGAAATTAATAAAATCATTTTATGATAATATTACTATTAGATCCTTATTTTAAAATAAAGAGTTAAATATTTAGAAATTTTTAGTAAAAAATTCATTAAATCTAATTACATTCTCTCTAATTTCTCCTAATTTTAGGGGGAATGAAAATTTGAGGTTTTGAGAAATAGAAAAGAATGAGTATTCTCCTCTAACCATTTCATTCCCTTCCACTTAAACTCTCAAATAAAAAAATGAACTTTTCATTCTCTCCATTAAAACTCCCAAACAAGAGAAGGAAGAAATATACTAAAATTATTATTTTTTCATTCATTTCCTCCTTCCAAACGAGGGCTAACATATTACATATAATAACATATTACATATAAGACGTTACTATAGCTTGATTGTAAAAATTTTGAAGAATAGCCACTCTAATAATGCTTTGGTTTTGTAGTTAGATGATATAAAATAGCAAATTGGAAGTTTTATAACTCCCAATACAAATGCTCTTAGTGATTAATTGAGAGAGAGAGTTGTTATACACTGAGCCCTCGTCTTGAAGATTTCTTGTGGGGGTGGGGATTTACATCCGATAAGCATATTTAGGCATTAAAATCTAATAGTAACATTGAAGATAACTCAAACTAGGGCGTGAGAACATTGCCCAATCTTAAATTTCCAAACCATTACGTAGATAGGATTGAAAAATAACTAAACAGTGAATAAAAAAATTTCCCCTATTAAGAATGGAATAAATTGAGACCAAAAAAAAAAAAAAAAAAAAAGTTTTTAAAAAATGGAAGAATAGAACCGAACAATATAACAACTCCTATTTTTGACCTCCGCGAGATGTCAATTGGACTTCCAGGTCCTCCAAACTATTCAACATGTCCACAAAATCATAGTTGACAAGGTCGGCAGTGAAAATAAGGACAAAAACTCTCTTTGAAACTAAAATTATACCAAACCTTGAATAGTCCCAACAAATGATGCAAGTCTGGATCAAAAGTTCCTATCTTGATGAGCAGATGAGATGGGACCTTAACATTTCATATAATTGCTCCATAATACCACAGACATATTTAACTATTATAGCCGGTTATTAAATCATATAAAATAAATAAATAAAAAACCAAGTGCAGAGTAACATAAATGAAACCAAAGGCATCATATTAAACACACTGGGGAAAAACCACTTCTTCTTTTTTGGCAAAAGAGAAAAACCCTTCATCTATGTGAGGCATAAGTTGCAGAAACAAATATGTTTGAGCAACCAAAAGGCACAACCATGTAGAATCGGATTGAAGGTAAACATAGCAGTAGCATTTGATCCATAATAGATCAAGACCATATTTTATAGTCCATAATTCTGCCATCATGCTAGCAGATATTCCTAGATGAATAGAATATCCTAAAATTCATTGCCCATTTTTCCCAACTGTTTTCAGTTTTTAGCGTGTGTTTGACTCCAAATTAAAAAGTCAGTTTATTTTATTATTCAGTTTATTTTTGTTACTATTTATGAGCACCACTCCACTTTTTGGATCTATTCATGAATCTCACTGTACTGTTTCAATTAACTTTTACTTTTATGTACAGTACTTTCAGTAAAAAAATTTCAGTTTTCAGTCTCTCTTCGATGGATTTTCTTTAGTAGCCTTATAAGTTAGCCTAAGCAGCCAAAATGTTTACAAATGCCTATTGTTGAAAATGACGATGGGTTTTTCACCTAAATGGAAGTGTACTGTTTTCGGCCAGGCAATTGGACCGTGCTTTTGACAATTAAATAAGGCCCTTTAGGAATGTCTTAGACCCAAATTGTTTTAAACATGGGAAGCTTAAGCTTAGGGCCGGAATAATAATAAGGCCCTTTGCTATAGCAAGAAAAGAGGCCCCTTGTGTCCAAATTTTGACTGAGCCTGCTAGACACTGTCTACAAATATTTCCCCTTGATTACAGTTGAACCCATGAATCCATGACTTTTTTTTTTTTTTTTTTTAAGAGAAAATTTCAATCTATGACATCATGATAGCTCTTTATCATTATATTAAGACACCAATTGGTTTCATGAATCCCTAACTTTAAGTTTAACTTCAACCCCAGGACTTTGTGCTATATATCAACTTGCAGCTACCAACCAAAAGAGTCAATAACATACCCAAACCTAAACCCAATCTGAAATCCATACCAATTTAATTAAAAAAATACCCAATCTTAAATCATATTTAACAGCCAAATTTTAAAAAATAAATGAATAAAAAGAAGAGCAATGAGAGAGCAAACCCATAAATAAATAATTTTACCCAAAAAAAAAAAAAACCTAATAAATCAAAGGAAACGTACCTCTTGGAGTGTGTGAGTAGGAAGATGATTAACACACAATCGAAGAGATTAACGATTATAAGGGGAGTTATTGCCGTAATTGAAGGATATAACAATAAATAAATAGTAATGCGATAGACAAATTATTTTACAACATTTTTACAAACTAAAATTGTGGCCAACTTCTTACTGGTTTTTATCTAGGCTCACCACTATCATCACTTTTTTATTCACCAATAATTGTTCACCACATCAGCAGCTTGTAAATTTTTTTTATAAAATAGTTTGTATTTCTAGCATTACTCATAGATAATTAGGATCATGTTTGTTAAGGAATTAAGAACATTCTAAGAATCATTAATTATTGACATGTTGTAAACAACTAATTGAAAAAATTGTCATGGAAAAATTAAGTTGTGCCATGTGGCATCATTTATCCAAATCATGCTCAATTAATACAATCATCTTAACTCATGTCTAGCAAAGGATGCCTCAAACTTAACAAATGGCAAAATCTTAGCATTGTCTTCTGTAACTATATATATTTACTAAGCGATTATCAAAATATATATATATATATATATATATATATATATATATACTAAGCAAAATATGTTCATCAATATATACTACTAAGCAATAATACGTGCAATGTATGAGAAACTTCATTAGCAAAATATTAATTTCATTTGTTTGGACATTTAGGAGTTTAAATCTCTTTATTTTTTTAATTTTTAATTGGAATAAAAATAGCATAAACAATTACTATTTCAAATAGATCTATTCCATGATATTTCACTAATTCACTTTGAAGATTGAACTCTAAAGATCAACATCATCTCTATAATAATATAGCACTTTTTAACGATTTAACTCTAATTAATATCATATCCATAATAATAACACCCACAGCTTAATTTAAGAAAGAATATTGTTGTTTTAGAGTATAGGAATTTGCAAGCTACAATGAAAAAAGAAATCCAGGAATATGAAATCTTCAACAACACATTTATATTGATTTATAACTTTAAAAAACTGTAAAAGCCACCTTCCAAGCCAATGCTACAATATGAAAGCAATTGTGTAATGCACTCGTCTTGCATCAACAAAACAAATACTTTTACTATCATCCCTGTTATTTCAAGAATAATAGATTTGATAGAATGGCCCCCCAAAAAAAGTGTTTTGTTTAGTGAAAAAAAGATTATTAAAAGAAGGAAAAATAGAATAACATGTTTAGCACTAATTCTAGGTACATTTTCATCACATAAAATGCATTTCTATTCTTTGGAATACAATTTGACTAAGCCAAATCATATTTCAAATGAAAACTTTCCAAACGTTTCATTATGCTAAAATATGTACAGTTATCAATAAAAAAAAAATTAATCTGCCAAACGTAAAATATATAATTATTATCCATTCCAGTAGCATCTTGAATTCGAGCCCCATAGAATTGAGTCTCTACCTTAAACTAATATTATTTGGGCTCCCTTATGAACTACCAATTTAAAATGACAAAATACCGAGTCTCCTATTACAGGGCATTGAGCTAGATCTTCCATGGATGCATCCATGATATGAGAAAGGGACTTCATTAACATGTTAATAAGTTCCATACCAACAGATACAGAAAAGTACAAATAAATAAAAATAAAAAAAGAAAGAAAGAAAGAAAACTCCCTGTGTAAAGATCTAGATGCATATATAGTAGTTAGCTTAACCCTAATTTAGTACCAAGGGTGACAACATCAGTCTTGTTAACATGTCGAACCATTGTACAAGTTAGCTACATTCAAAATGAAATGGGTTCAGTTCTATCAATTGATAGTTCTGAAACAAATTCACCCTAGATATTTGAAAATTAAAAAAATTAATATGACAAACATAAATTGATTATCCGTCTATCTACTAAATAGGATGTATTGAACTTGAAGAGGAAGAAAGTTAGAGGTGATGGATCCATTTGGATGGAGTTAATAGATCAAGACAAATGGCTAAAATAAACGGATCTGATGTGAACGGACCAGGGTGGACAGATCAAGAGGCCACGTGATATTAAATTGGTCATTATGTGGTCTCCAAGAAGCCCTAAATGGAAACAACTGGCGTCTCACAATTAACCCCAGTCCATGGAATCCCAATATGAATAGAATTCTAACACGAGAAGGATTCTGGAAGATACGCACATTGATGAGGATCTTCCCTATAAGGAAAAGACTTGTTACGCAAGTATAGGAGTTTGGTTCTACACTACTATAAAAACCGAAAGACCCTCAGAAAACAAGTACGCATAATTCACCCCAGCTCTGGCACTCTAGAGTTGCAAAAAAGTTCTAACTTGACTTTCGGAGGGTATTTGGCCGGCACCACACCGATGCTCTCGGTTAGGTCTTCTCTTTTTGTTGCGCAGGTGTTGTTGCGAGCGTGCAAGGACTGTGTGGAACGTCTCACCAAACAAAACCAAGACCTAAAGGAACCACTACGGCAGAAGAATGAAATGAAGGGTACCTAAGAGGAAGACCAAGAAGGGACTAGTGCTGAACGAAGAAACCAAGAAGGGCCGAAGGGTAGTAACGCCCCGAGCAGACCGGAACGACAAGACATGAGTCGTCCATCCATCACTGATACGGCTCCGCCCCAAATCATCAAGGAGATGCAGATGATGAAAGAACGGATGGACTTTATGATGAACGCGCTCAAGGGAAGAGTGTCTAGTGACCTCGATGATCTGGTCCACCGAACTGATTCATCATTCACCATATCCGTCAACTCCTTCCCCTTACCACAGAAGTTCCGCATGCCGCAGATAGAAAGCTACGACGAAGCCAAGGACCCTCTCGATCACTTGGAATCATTCTAGACCCTAATGCACTTTCAAGGAGTAGCAGACGAGATCATGTGTAAGGCCTTCCCTACCACACTAAGGGGTCCCGCAAGAATTTGGTTCAGCAGGTTGACGCCCAACTCCATCAGCACTTTCAAGGACCTAAGCGCCCAGTTTGCCTTACACTTTATCGGGGAACATAGATATAAGAAGTCAATCGCATGCTTAATGAGCATTAGGCAACGGGAGGATGAGACGCTGAGGTCTTATATAGCCCGCTTCAACAAGGAAGCACTCTCGATTGACGAAGCTGACGACAAGATCCTCGTAGCAGCCTTCACGAACGGACTACGAAAGGGTAAGTCTTTATTCTCCTTGTACAAGAATGACCCAAAAATCATGTTGGATGTGCTTTACAGGGCTACCAAGTACATGAATGCTGAAGATACACTACTAGCCCAAGAGGAGAAACCCAAAAAGAGAGAGAGGCAGGAGGAAGCCTGGCAGGATAGGGGCAGAAAGATGGCTAGAACAGGAGATAAAAGAGATGATCGACGATCCAAGCCCCCGACAGGGAGGTTCACAAACTTCACCCCCCTGAACATCCCAATTGATCAGGTCCTGATGCAGATCAAAGACGAAGGAGCCTTGACATTCCCCACCAAATTGAAGGGTGATCCCAGCAAGTGGCCCAGGGATAAATATTGTCATTTCCACCGAGACCACGGTCACAACACGTCTGATTGCTATGACTTGAAACAGCAGATAAAGGCCCTCATTAGGCAAGGGAAACTGCAAAAATTCGTCGGCAAGGAATGAACAGAACAAAACCAATGAGCACCAGCCCGAAGAGAAAATGAGCGACCCACACCCATGGGAGACATAAGGATGATCACAGGGGGCGGTACTTCTAGTTCATCTAAGAAGGCACGTAAGGCATACCTACGGATGGTTCAAAATATTCAACTAATAGGGTATGCCTCGAAGATGGCGCGGGTCGACAATCTCGAAATTGGGTTCACGGAGGAAGATGCCCAACGTCTCCACCACCCACATGATGATGCACCCCCGTAGTCAATATACAGATAGAAGACTATAACACCTACAGGGTGCTGGTAGACAACGGAAGCTCCGCTGATATCTTGTACTATCCAGCCTTTCAGTAATGAGAATAGAGAGAGAGCGATTGATCCCAACCAACGCCCCGCTCGTAGGGTTTGGAGGAACAAGGGTGTATCCACTGGGTACGGTCACCCTACCAGTAACAGTCGAAGATTACCCTCAGCAGATCACGAAGGATGTGACCTTCCTAGTCGTTGACTGCTCGTCCGCATACAACGCCATATTGGGACGTTCTACTTTGAATTCATGAAAGGCTGTAACATCAACTTACCATTTGATGATCAAGTTTCCCACTAAATATGGGATAGGAGAAGTAAGAGGGGATCAAGTGGCAGCGCGTGAATGCTACATTGCCATGCTAAAGATGGATGATCACCAGCAAACCATGTGCATAGAAGAACAACAAACAATAGCAGAACCGGTGGAAGAACTAGAGGAAGTGACCCTTGATGACTCAAGGCCCAAGCGGACAACTAAAATGGGTACGTTGGCTAATCAGCCGATACGTCAAGCACTCACAACGTTTCTAAGAAAAAATCAGGACGTATTCGCCTAGAGTTACGAGGACATGCCCGGAATCGATCCCTCAGTCATCATCCACAGATTGAATGTGTCGCCCTCATCCTCTCCTGTCCGACAAAAAAAACGAGTATTCGCTCAGGAACGAGACAAAGCGATAGCTGAGGAGGTTTGGAAGTTACTAGAAGCAGATTTCATTCGAGAAGTGTACTACCCTAACTGGTTAGTAAACGTGGTGATGGTCATAAAGGCCAATAGAAAGTGGAGGATATGCGTAGACTTCACGGACCTCAATAGAGCCTGCCCTAAGGACAGTTACCCGCTCCCACGGATAGATACCTTGGTAGACTCAACCGCAAGACATCAGCTTCTAAGCTTCATGTATGTGTTCTCAGGATATAACCAGATCAGAATGGAGGAGGCTAATCAAGAAAAGACTTCTTTTGTTACCAGCCAAGGACTCTTCTACTACAAAGTGATGTCATTCGGGCTCAAGAACGCAAGGGCAACATACCAAAGATTAATGAACAAGATGTTTGGACACCAGATTGGGAGGAATGTGCAAGTTTATGTAGACGACAGGCTTGAAAAGCTTACGAGAAGACAAACATTTGAGCGACCTCCAAAAGACCTTCGACACCCTCCCGGGCGTACAACATGAAATTAAATCCGAACAAGTGTGTGTTCGGGGTTACTGCGGGGAAATTCCTAAGATTCATGGTATCCCAAAGGGGTATCGAGGTCAATCCAGAGAAAATACAAGCTATAGTGGAACTAGCCCCACCAAAGACGGTCAAGGAGGTGCAAAGCCTGAATGGCAAGATAGTAGCACTAAATAGGTTTGTCTCAAGGGCGACGGATAAATGCCTACCCTTCTTCCGCGTATTAAAGAAATCGTTTGAGTGGACGGACGAGTGCCAGTAGGCGTTCGAAAATCTAAAGTTGTATCTTTCGTCTCCTCCATTACTCAGCCCATCCAAGCTAGGGGAAAAGCTCTATCTGTACTTAGCCATCTCGCAAGCCGTTGTCAGCATGGCTTTGGTAAGAGAAGAGGATGGGTTGCAGAGACCCGTTTACTTTACGAGCCGAGGATTTCAAGGAATAGAAGAAAGGTATCCCTAGATGGAGAAGCTAACGTTCGCATTGGTGACCACAGCACAAAAATCAAGTCGTATTTCCAAGCACATACTATTGTTGTCTTGACGGATAAGCCTCTGAGAAGAGCTATGAGTAGCCCCGAAGCTGTAGGACGGATGGCGTTATGGGCAGTCGAGCTGAGTGAGTTTGACTCCGCGTACTGCTATAAAGGGACAGGTGGTGGCTGACTTCATCGCCGAATTCACTCTCATGGAAGGCTAGGGGGCAGAAGTGGTTCCACAGTGGAGTGTCCATACAGACGGATCTTCAAATAAGCAAGTAGGTGGGGCCGGTGTGATACTACACACCCCAGAAGGAGATAAGATCGAGTGCATGATCCGCCTAGACTTTCGTACGACCAATAATGAAGCAGAATACGAAGCTTTAATGGCAGGATTAAACCTCGCAAAAGCGACAGGAGCTGAAAACATGGTCGTATACTACGACTCTCAAGTCGTGACCAATTAGATTAATGGCAACTACGAATGCAAGAACGAAAGAATGAAGAAGTACCTTGAGGAGGTGAAGGGTCGAATTGGCAGTCTCCAAATCAAATTCGTCCAAATCCTGAGGGAGGAGAATGAGTGTGTCGATCGTCTAGCTAAGGCCACCTCAGCAGAATACATGCTCGTCCCTGATCAGGTACTATGCTTTATCCAAATCTCTTCACTCATAGACGAGGTTACGAGTGTACAGGAGATAGGTACTGAAAGCAATTGGACCACGCCATTAGTCTCCTACCTAAGGAACGGCATGCTACTGGACGGGAAGGACGCCACCTGAAAATTAAAGGTCCAAGCATCGCAATTTGTTCTAATAAAAGACGTCTTATACAAAAGAGGTTTCTCCCGCCCTTACCTAAGGTGTTTGAGCTCCAAGGAGGTAGATTACGTCATGAGAGAGGTCCACGAGGGGATTTGCGAAAACCACTCAAGAGCACGATCGTTGGTGAACAAGCTGATTCGAGTAAGATACTACTGGCCTACTATACAGAAGAACGCACAAACTTATGTCAAAACTTGCGACAAGTGCTAGAGATTCGGCAATGTCATCAAACAGCCGTTGGAGGAACTCACCCCTATGACAACCTCGTGGCCGTTCGCTCAGTGGGGATTAGATATTATAGGCCCCTTCCCGACAGCAATCAGGCAGCTAAAGTTCCTGGTCGTTGGCATCGACTACTTCACCAAATGGGTGGAAGCAGAAGCCCTAGCCACTATCACGAAAAAGAATATTCGGAGTTTTGTTTGGAAGAACATCATTTGTAGGTATGGGATACCCAAAGTGCTCGTCTCGGACAACGGAAAGCAGTTCGACAATAGCGCATTCAGGGACTTCTATTCAGAACTTGGAATCAAAAACCACTACTCGTCGCCCGCCCACCCACAGGCCAATGGATAGGTTGAAGTTACGAACCGATCCTTGCTCAAGATCATCAAGACTCAGCTCGAGGGGGCAAAGGGCATATGGCCGAATGAACTACTAAGTGTTTTATGGGCATACCGGACAACAGTAAGAACACCCACCGGGGAGACACCGTTTCGACTAGCATACAGAAGTGAGGCGATCATCCCAGCCGAAGTCGGGCTCACAAGCTACAGGGTGGACAATCACGACGAAGGAAGGAACGACGAGGCTATACGTCTACAACTCGATTTACTGGACAAGGTCAGAACAACTGCTGAACAAAGACTCGCACGTTATCAGGACCTCATGGCCAAGCACTACAACTCCAGGGTCAGACACAGAAACTTCCAGGTTGGAGATCTCGTCTTGAAGAAGGTAATGGGCGCTGCTAGAGACCCTGCCCAAGGGAAACTTGGCCCCAACTGGGAAGGGCCTTATAGAGTTACATCATGGCAAAGAAAAGGCACCTACCACCTTGAGACGCTAGACGGGCGAGAATTGCAACATCCATGGAACGCTGAACACCTACGAAAGTACTACTAGTAAAGATGACGACGTGGAAAGCAGCATCCACCAGACCTCCAGTTTACTTTTAGTTTAATTTTTGCTACATTTTTCTAGTATTTTAGTTCACTATTTAGACAATTTATTTTTGCTACAATGATTTTTCAAGTATCTTTTTAAGCTTCTCCCTGGAGAAATTACTCTCCTACGAATAAATGACTATAATAAGAGGAGTATTCAGATATGACAAGTGTTTTTTCTACGAAATTTTATGAAGTCCACAAAATGGACGAATTCATCCACCGGAGGGTAAAAATATTAGTCCAACAAGTGGACAAATCTATCACGAAGTCCAATGAAATGGACGGTTCAAAGTCCTTGAAAAGGACAATATTCTAGTCCACAAGTGGACGGGCTCATCCTAAAGGATAACCATAAAGTCCATACAATGGACGGATCCAAATTAAGATTGGATTAAAATTACTAGTCCATAAATAGACGGATGTAGATCAATATTTCTAGTCCACAAGTGGACGGACTCATCCTAAAGGATAACTATAAAGTTCATACAATGGACGGATCCAACTCATGGTTGGGTTAATGGAACTAGTCCATGAATGGACAAACTCATCCTAAAGGATGAAAACTATAAGGTCCATTTAGTGGACGGACCCAACATAGAATTGATTTACCTCAATCCACAATTGATCCATATAGTGGACGGATCCAACTCAAAATTGGATTAATATTTTCTAGTCACTAAGTGGACGGACCCCTTTTTGAAGAAGATAATTATAAGATCCCTATTACGAGTTCAACGTAAAATTAAAATTGACACTACACATTCATCAGAGGATGGATCCATCTAAAAGATGGTTTTTTAATTGTTAACTACATGTTTAAAGTCATAAAAATAGACATACTGCAGAACAAGTAAATATTAATTAAAGCCCTTAAAGGGAATGTTTTACATGCCATAAATGACGGATAAAAGGCAGTTCCCCAAATAGGTACAATTCCATATAATAAAATAAAATAAAATATACTGATGAGGGGGGGTGTTTTCAACATTCTCTTGAACATTCTCGGGCTAACGGGCATCACCATCAACGGGATGGGCTTGGTTCTTAACAGGAGCTAACTCTCCGTTGCCAGGGGCTGCATCATCAGCAAACAGATCCTCCGTACTCTTAGAGGCGACGGGTTGAGCAGTAGCTTGGGCTTGAGCATCAATGTTGAGTTGAGAAAAGTCAAGGTCAGGATAAGCTTTCTTGGCTTGACGGACGGCGTCATCAAAACCGTCCGCATAGGAGGTCCCTAGCTCCTCTAGGAGGGCGTCAGAATCACGATATTCACGGATCGCTACCTCCTTAGCTTGATGGAGTTGATCCTTGACATCCTTGATCTCTTTTTCTTTATCCTCTAGGACCTTCCTCAGCATCTCCACCTGCTGGTCAAACTCCTTCCTGACCTTCTCTAAGAGAGAGAGTTTCTTCTCCATGCCAACCTTCCAAGCCTTAAGACTGTTCAGCTCTTCCTCCATCTTGTTGGCCCTCAACCTTACACGATCCAGCGCTGTCTCATGGTTTAGGCACCATCCCATCAACCCTTTCATCATCACCATCGCCTGAAAACAAAGGTGGTTAGTGACGGAGGTAAGGGGACGGGGAGGATAGTGTGTAGGACGGACGGGACTTACTTAAGCAATACAAAAGAGCCATGTCTCCCCTATGGCCTCTGTAGCATGGTTGCTTAAGTCCTCATAGATCTCGGACGTTATGATGGACGAAAGTTTCTCCAAAGCATATTTTGAATCCTCACAAAGGAGGACGAATGGCTTCTCTTGGTTAGTGGACCGGCCCTTCATCAAACTCTTCCCCGCTCCATGCTTGACAGGGGTAACCGACTTCTTCCCCTCAGCCTGTAGTCCCACGACGGGCTCCAGGTGAGTTTTGGGCTTTTTGGGGAGACGACCTTGCTTCTCCGGCAGCTTTCTTTTTGTGGACGGATTGGATGAACCCATTTCCTTTGGTTGTTGTCCTTCCACCTCTTTCTTTTTTGCTGCCCGTTGTTTAATGACAACCCTTCTCTTGGCAGCATCCATTTCTACAAGGGAAGACGAATGGTTAGAGTGAAGTACAAACCAAGAAACCTGGAGATAAGGTGACGGACTTACATTCACGAACTTGAGTGTCATATCGACGGGCAGCTTGAGTTGGCTCTGGACCGTCACAGTACCAGTGGATAGTGTCTAATGTGACCAACTTTGCTCACGTCCTCTCCTCTAACTTGGACTTGTTAAAAATTCTCTCCAGAAAACTCCACTCTTCAAGAGAGACTTGTGGACGGTCGCGAACTGCAAAAGAAAACAGTTAAAGTGACACGGCAAATAAAAATTGAGCCAAATATAGACGAATACATACCAGACGATGGCAATATGCCCCATATGGTGTCGACGGGCATAAACTCATTATCACCAGGACAACACATCCATTCGTCACCTTCCATAAAAAAATACCGACTCTTTCAGTTCCTATTGGAGTCAGGGGTCTCACACACAAGCCTCAGCAAAGGGCTCCTAGGCACGAAGCTATACATACCCTTCAAGTGGGCAATCTCAGCAAGACGGTAACAATGTAGGAATTCCTTCACCGTCAACCTCCTGGCACCGTTGGACATTGCCCCGTACAATACCTTCACGCCTAGGAAGATCCTCCAGGCGTTTGGGGAAATCTGGTTGACGGATAGGCCTAAGTGTTGAAGGAGTTGACGGTGGAGTGAACTTAAGGGAAATCTGAGCTCTGCCTTCAGCATTTGCTCATAAACCCCGACACCTTCAATATCGTCATAGTAACATTTCTCCGACTTGTAAGGTAGACGGAGAGGTATGTTGTCAGGTATTTGATACTTAACCCTAAGTGTTTTGAAGTGAGGTTCTTTGATCGAGGAATTAAAATCGTTCACCATCCATATGGGTAGCATGATGAACTCCCTAAATCCATCAGGACCCACGACGGATTGAACTGGGGCCTTAGCATCATCCTGACCTTCATTAAAGTCATCTAGGAATAGCAACGGGTCGAGTTCGGGCCTGTTTTTTTCATACCCGGACCCGACCCGCGGGCCTGAACCTGCGGCCCGGACCCGGCCCGTTTATTAAATGGATTTTTTTCCCGGGGCCCAGACCCGCCCCGCCGGGCCCCATTTAGGCCAATCCATGGCCTAATTGAAGAAAAAAAAAAAGAAAAAAAAGAATTGAAGCCTAAACAGAGCCCTAACGAAAATCTAATCACAGTTTAGTAACTAAACTTATTCAAAAACCTCAAAATCAAACTAAAAACCAAAAAAATACATGAGAATTGAATCAAAGCAACGAATAATTAAAATTCTAACGATTCCTCTTTCTCACACTTTCTCGGTAACCAAACAGAGCCAGAAAATCACGATTCACATACCCAAAATCACAAACACAGAAATCATTGAATATACATGTTTAAATAAAAATAATTACAACATTTTCTCGGCTATTTTCTTGCCATCCAAACAGATCCAAGATCTAACAAACCAACCCATTTTCTCAGCTTCTTTTCTCGGTCGAATTGCAGAGACAGTACAGCGATTCGACAGATATTCTTCAACGACAAGTTGTTTGGGGGTTTGGTGGCTTTGAATTCGCTGAGGAACAGTGGGGGTTTCGATCAGAGGGTGAAGGAAATGTTGAGTACAAAATGTCCATTGGATGATGCTGCACCTGCATCACCTGTGTATGGGTTTTCTGGGCTTGGTTGGAGCTGTCGTGGTGAGAAGAGAGGAGAGTGAGTGAGGCTCAATTGTGGCTGTGGTGGTCAGAGGAGAAGAGAGTGAGTGAGTGAGAGTGGGAGAGGACTGAGGGAGGCGTGAGCTAAAATGAAGGAGTGAGGGGTGAGGAGGGACTGAGGGAGGCATGAGCTACTACTGAAAAAATAAGGGACTTAGGGTTAGTTATAGCTATATATATATATATATTTTTATATATATATAGAGGGGTTTTTTTTTTGTAATTTCAGGGTAATTGGGTTATATCCGGGCCGGGTTTCGGATTTTTTTGATAAAACCCGGACCCGACCCGGACTTGCTTCGGGGTTTTTTTTTTTTAAACCCATACCCGACCCTATTCCTAATCTAACCGGGTAAAACCCGGCCCATTAGGGTCGGGCCGGGCCAGGTACCCGCGGGTTGTGCAAAAATTGTCATCCCTAAAGTCATCCTCTGGTCTTTCCATCTCCAAACCCGCATCCCTTGAAGAAGGAGAACTAGCTGACGGACTCCTTTCTTCACTTGAACTGTTAGGGTCTTTGTGACCTAACGGGTACACTTCATCGTAGCCCACTCCGTCGCGGACAAACGACTGGTTACTCGACGCACTAGACATGACCTACACATGACGGTAAATCTTAAGACTCTGACGGGTCTATAATGGTTGACAATAGTGCAAAAGTCTAAAAATAAAAAATGCGTAAAGTTTAAAGCAGAGGGAAAAAGAATGCTTACCAAAAATTGAAGTTGAACGGTGAAGAGGCGTTGTGGACAGATTCAAAAGCTGGACAGTATGACTGTCTGACAAAGATGATGGGTGCACTCTATTCGTAGATTTCAATAGAAAATAAAGAAATAAGAGGAAGAGAGTTTGGTTTATATAAGGAGAACGGCACGGAAGACGAAGGGGCGCTTCGATCCAAGTGAGTGACCATTCAGTGAACGCCACGTGTCCTTTGTCATTAACGATCACAGGCCAGCCTGTCAAGGCTAGGGGTGTTCCTGAAAGGGCTGGATTAAACCGTCACCCCATGGGTCCTTCCACTCAGGGATCACGGACCCATGGGGTGAGGGGGCAACTGAAGAGGAAGAAATTTAGAGGTGACGAATCCATTTGGATGGAGTTAATAGATCAAGACAAATGGGCTAAAGTAAATGAATCTGATGTGAACGGACCAGGGTGGACGGATCAAGAGGCCACGTGATACTGAATTGGTCATTATGTGGTCTCCAAGAAGCCTTAAATGGAAACGACTTGCATTTCGCGATTAACCCCAGTCCATGGAATCCCAATATGAATAGAATTCTAACACGAGGAGGATTCTAGAAGATACGTACATTGATGAGGATCTTCCCTATAAGGAAAAGACTTGTTACGCAAGTATAGAAGTTTGGTTCTACACTACTATAAAAACCGAAAGACCCTCAGAAAACAGGTACGCATAATTCACTCCAATTCTGGCACTCTAAAGTTGCAAAGAAGTTCTAACTTGACCTTCGGAGGGTATTTGGCCGGCACCACACCGATGCTCTCTGTTAGGTATTCTCTTTTTGTTGCGCAGGTGTTGTTGCGAGCGTGTAAGGACTGTGTGGCTCACTAGTGATTTTTCGGCATCATCAGAACTCATAATTCATTAAATACTTTTTATGAATGTGAACCAAGTATCATAAGTAAATTTCTCCAACTAATGACAACAGATATATAATACCTGTGATAGATAGACCGTATCCATTTAGCCTTGAATAATGTCTGCGGTTCTTTGATTCGGTCATATAGGTAGTCTGGGTGCAGATGACAAATCATTGACCATAAGGAAAATCAGATGAATGCAGCAACTTGCACGGGTGAACCATTGATGGGATATCTTGTTGAAGTTCTTTTAGGCCTTCAGCAAAGTGGCTATGAGTTCCCATCAGAACTGACAACATCAAGCCTATCATCTTGGTTAGTTTTCTACTATGAATCCTAGTATCCTACTCATTCAAAAACCAATTCTAGTTGTGGCCGGTGACTTTTTAATTTTTATTGTTCTTATCATTTTTTTTTCTTCTCCTAGGAACATTCTTTGAATCATTTCCAAGTCATATTTAATGCCGGAACTGATACTTCATCAACCACCATAGAGTGGGCTACGTCAGAACTCAGAAATGATGAAATAAAAAAAAAAAAAATCTAAGAGAAGAATATTCAAATCAAAGAAACTCTGATGTTACACCCTCCTCTTCCTTTGATACTTCTGATAGAATGCAGAAAGCCATGCGAAATTAATGGATATGAGATACACCTCAAAACCAAAGTCACTGTAAATGCAAAATTGATGAAGAGATCCTGCATGTTGGCATGATGCTTTGAGTTTTATTTTAGAAAGTTTTGCCTGCAGCTCAATTGAATTCGATGGGACTCACTTTGAATTTATCCCTTTTGGGGCAGGAAGGAGGATGTGCCAAGGAGTAACATTTGGACTAACCAATATTGAACTTCCTCTTGCTCAACTACTATACCATTTTGATTGGGAGCTTCCAGGCAGAATGACACCCGAAGACCAGATATGAGTGACGACTTTGGTTAGGTTGTCCAAAGGAAAAAAAGCTTGAATTTGCAGCTGAGTCTTATAATCCTTCACTCAGTGACTAAATATAATAGAAGATCTCAAAATAATGGAGATTCAAAATCAGAAAATCCATTCAGATGGTCCTGAAATTCTGCTTGACTATGTCAATCAATGTACAAATAGTGTTAGATTACTTCATGAAGTAATTTCATGAATTAACATATTTTAATCGCTGGCAATCCACTAGTCTTTTATCTTTTTCATGTAATCAAGCATTGTAAAATTGAAATCAAACAGTAACAGCTGAACCAGTTTTTTAATATGATATCTTCATATGCTTGGTAATTCACAAAGACAACCTTTGTTTTAGTCCCCATAAAGAAATCTAACATTTCGGTCAGGCCGCAAAGTTTCATTTTGATTTATTCAATCAGATGCTTTATGGAAACTTACTATTCACTCAACATCAGATCAAGTCTGTGTAGTCCTACTTATTCAGAACTCCTTCAGATCCTTTCTTCAACTTGAGGAATTTTACACTAAGGCAAGGTTTCATTTCCTTTGTGTGAGATGAAAGACAAAAAGGCATGAAAAAATTGTGCCTCATACCAAACAATATTACAAATCATCTGAGTTTTGAATGTACCATATTTAACATGTGGTAGCAAGAACATAAATAGTCTACATTTGTGCTTATCTGCTCATGCATCTCAAGCCTCTACTATTATATTTGAGCATATTCCCAGCTTAGCTGTAATTATCAATTATTTTTGCATTCCCTCAGCCATGGGACTTTTATTTATTGAATCTTGCACTTTATATATATAGGCACTTATACACAATGAAAATGAAAGCTACTGGCTGATTTGAATGAGAGATTTGAATATAGGTTACTTCCTGTTATGTTGATGGACACAAGGTCTTGATTATATATGATATCCCAAGTCTAAATTGGCATGTACATAATTGAGACAAGTACTGAATTTATGTAACGTACTATGCACGTATCAGAGCAAAGTGAAAATTTGAGCAGTCTAGTAGTTCAAGCACAGAAGAGAATGAAAATATGGTGTCGTAATGTAAAACCTTAATTACATTCAATTGCATAAATTCTGGTAAAAAAAATGCATAGGTTTGCAACCAAAGCCCATCGCTGCAGTGCATTTTTCTATCGTATAAGAACAAGCATATTACTATGAATCAACAACATCAAGGCTGTCATTTTGGTTTGTATTGTACTATAAATCCTACTCATTCAAAGAACAATATATTCTAGTTGTGACCAGTGACATTTTGTTATTATCATTTTTTTTTCCTTTTCTTAAGAACAATCTATGAATCCTTCCAGGTTATATTTGCTGCTGGAACTGATACTTCATCAACCACAGTAGAGTGGGCTATGTCAGAAATGATGAGACAACCTAAAGTGCTGGAGAAGGCACAAGCAGAGATTAGACAAGCCTTTAGGGGAAAGAAAAAAATCCATGAGAAAGATATTCAGAATCTGAGTTACTTAAAGTCAGTAATCAAAGAAACTCTAAGGTTACAGTTACACCCTCCTCTTCCTTTGATACTCCTAAGAGAATGCAGAGAGTCATGTGAAATTGATGGATATGAGATACCCCTCAAAACCAAAAGTTATTGTTAATGCATGGGCAATTGGAGTAGATTCTGCATGTTGGCATTATGCTTAGAGTTTTATACCAGAGAGGTTTGGCTGTAGTTCAATTGAATTCAATGGGACTCACCTTGAATATAACCCTTTTGGGGCAGGAAGGAGGATGTGTCCAGTAGTAGCATTTGGTCTAGCCAATTGTAAGAGGCAAAATTTTAAGCCAATTATAAAATGCCACATCAAAGTTTAGTGGCAAATTCTAAATTAATGTCATTAAATTAATTAAATTAGATGATGACATGTGTCATCCAAATTGGCATCACATTGGCATATCAAAATTTGCCACATGTCATTTGGCTCACAAGATAAAGATAAATTTCCTATTCAAAATTTATAGGTAATTATCTTTATTAAAATAAAATAAATATAAATTTTCTATTCAAAATTGGTAGATAATTATTGGAATATAGTCCACACCCATGCCAAAATCGATTAACTTCATTCACACACAAAAATCTGAATCTTGACCTGCACTGGAAATTTTGCTAATTAAATGCCTAAAGATTTCCCCTCATGAACTTATTATTAAGATGAATCGCCAAATAGCTCTCACCATGCAATTATTATTATTTTAAAAAAAAAAATTCTTTAAAAACTTGAATAATATTTTCTATTTTATTTATTTATCATTTTTTAAATTATTAATAAAATTGTTAAGGCATTAAGAGATAACTGAGATTATGTGTTTAGTGGCTCTGAGGGGTTTAATATGATGAAACATGAAGTTAAAGAGACTCCTTTTGTCTAGAGATATGGAGTTTATGAGTGGCAGAAATGAACTAAATAAGAGAGGACTAATGTTAAATCCTGAAGTTTGGAAACTAAAATAAAAGTTAAGAATTTTGGCTTTTTACAATACCTTAACTCTCTGAAAAATGTATAACTACAATTAAAAAAGTCCTTGTGAAAAAAACAATAATAATAATTACAATCAAAACTCTCTTTACTCCATCTTACACTTATTCTCTCTCTTTGGGGCTTCTTTACCCCTCTAGTTGTTTGGGTTGATTTGCGAGCACCCTGAAAATAGTCACAACAAAATTTTGTTTTGGGCAAATAGGAATAACAAACTAATAAAAAATAGAATTGAAAAACATTATGATTATTTATTTAATTCATACCTTTAAAAACAAAGTTAGGCATAACAAAAGAAAAAAAGGCAACATTTGCACAAACATTACATGAGTGAAAAAAACAACAGCATTACAATCAATCATAAGTTAAGTATGGAAATCCCAATACATTCTAACCAAAATTAGTTGACTATCATCTAAATGATATTATTTCGAATTCTTACATCATGTGAAATTTCAATTTTCATAAAATAACTTACTAACATGTTTAAGTTTAAGATACAACTATGGTTGAAATTAGAATGTATCATCACAAATTGTTATTGTACATAGAGGGGTTGCTTAAGATAGAACTATATATGCCCATTACTCTCATTTATCATTGTAATTGGAAGTTAATTAAACCAACTCATCAAACATAAACTCTCAATATGGTTGCCCAATATTTGGAAGAGAAGGAAACCAAAAAGAAACACTTATTTGCTCTCTTGTTCTGTAGTTAACAGCGTTAGACGTTTGTACACCAAAACATTAAACATAAACTGTCAGAATGGTTGCTCAGTAATTGGAAGAGAAGAAAATGAAATCGCAAAAGTACCAAAGATGACAATATATATACATGTACCAACCCAATATGACGCATTTCTTTGAAATTTGGAAGACTCCTCTGTGTGGGGTTCATAAGGGACTTGAAAAGGTAGTTTCAAAGAAAAGACCTTATATGATTTTTAAAAAAAAAAATTTGCCCTACAAAAGAATGCATAAGCAATAGATTGATACCTCAAATTTTTAGTATATACTTTCTAGAAAATTTTGTCCTTAAAACATGCATGTATTCTTTTTTAAAAAAAAAAAGCATGTATAGGTAGGCAGAGATTGAAGAAAACCAAACTCAAATAAAGCACATAAGACGCATAGATTAATAGTGAAATTTTAGAATATCAATTATTCAACACTTTGTTGAATATAGTTAGTCATCATTTCTTCATAACATAATCATACAAATGTTTTATGTGTGTGTATATGTATATACACACATGATTTAAAGTAAATTACAAATCCACCATGAGGTTTTGGAGCTGATCTGAGCATCGTATCACTTCGACAGTTTGACATGTATGCAACGATTGGGGACAAAACTTAAATTAAAAAAAAGGACCCATTTAAGGATGAAATAAAAGTTGCCACCCTTAGACCCATGTCAAAGTCCTCGGCATCATCATTGCATGGACAATTCAAATTTTATATGGTGCTTCTGTTCACAATTGCACAAGAATATCAAGCTGATGTGAGAAAAAAACTTACTTTGTTCTTCAGAAACTCGTGATTTGTAGACAAACCAAGTCATTTCAATCCTGTTGGAATGTATTGACAAAAGAAAAAAAAAAAAAAAAAAAACACCTTCAAAATCAATTACCAACATGAAAATGTACACAAAAAAGGACTTCTGCATATAGAGATAACATAACGGGCACTATTAAAAAAAAAAAAACGAACTTCAGCATTTAATGGTAACATGTGCACAAGTATATGATATAATATCTTGACCCAAAGTCCTGAACAATCAAAATTTGTAAGAATGATTTATGTGCATTCATGTTAAATGAGTCAAGTTCTTCAACACCATCAATGTAGTGGTGTTACTCTTGTACATATACAAACACTTCCAGCATATGCAGCATCTACATGAAACCACATCCAATCACTCTATCTTAAGAGAAGATGCATTGCAAGCATTGTAAGATTGTCCAAATCTTCAAATGCGTTAATTACATAAAATAAAATAAAAATATCTCACGAGGCAGTCTTGAGGCTCTTTTAACACTGATAACAATAAAACACAAACTCCTCCATAACAAGTAAAACATTGGAAAGAGTCTATTTGGTGTTTCTCAAAAGAGAACATAAAGAATTAATTAATTAATTTTTTTTTTTTTATAAGAGACTCTCTAATAAGCTCAAACCTAGAGATTTGTTGTAGAGACCGTTCAATTCATCTTTCAACTAAAGTCAAGAAGATTCCTTGTTCGAGTCAAGTTCAATGAAGATAGAATCAGAGGGTGTTCTTTTGTAAAAGAATTGAAATAGAGATTGTACTCATTATTCATCAATACAAATTATTATTTGCAAACCTTATTTCTTTTCAATTGTTTAGTTTTCTACAATTGGGAAATTTTGTGTTTACACCAATATTGAACTTCCTATCGCTCAACTACTGTACCATTTTGATTGGGAGCTTCCAGGGAGAACGAGACCAGAAGACCTGGATATGACTGAAAAGTTTGGTTCAGTTGTCTGAAGGTAAAAAAGCTCGTATTTGGTTGCTAAGTCTTATACTCCTTCGCTCAACGACCAAATATAATAGAATATCTCAGAATAATGGAGATTCAAAATCAGAAATCGTTTCAGATGGTCCTGGAATTCTCACTTGATTATGTCAATCCTTGTACTAATAGTGTTAGTCTACTCCGTGAAGTATTTTCTTGAATAATCATATTTTCATTGCTGAACAATCGACAAGTTAAGATCCTTTTGTCTTTCATGTAATTAAGCATTGTGAAAATGAAATCTACCAGCGGAACCAGTGTTTTAATATTATATCTTCATATGCTTGGTAATTTACAAAGACAGTCTTAGAAGAATGTTACTATTTTATTTAAGCTCATTGGAACTGACTATGGGGCATTAGCTTAAGTTTAGTTCCCAGCACCAAATCTACCATGAGGGTCGTGCCATGTAGCACCAAATTACTATTTTATTTTACTCAATCAGCTGCTTTAAGGAAACTTACTATGCACTCAATATCAGGTCAAGTCCGTGTAGTTCCACTTATTTTGGACTCCTTCAGATCCCTTTTTATGGTTGAGGATTTTTATACAAAGGCAAAGTTTCATTTCTTTTGTGTGATATGCAAAGGAAAGGCTTGAAAATTTGTGCCTCAAACCAAACATCATCTGGCTTCAGAATATGCCATATTTAACAGGTGGGCCTCTGACTTAGCAAGAACATAGTCTACATTTGTGCTTTATCAGCTCAAGCATCTCTACTATGATTTTTTAGCATATTATCAGCTTAGCTATAATTATTTATAATTTTCCATTTCCTGAATCATGTGACTTTTACTTATAGAACTTGCACTACCTAATATACACATATACGCAATGAAAATAAAAAGCTACTGGCTGGTTTGAAACCTGAAGAGTGGAACATGAATGAGAGCTTTGGATAACCATGTACTGACAAATCTTTTAGTCTCTACATTTTCTTTCACCGACAAAGCACTTCGAATGATAAGCCTCTCTACATTTTCTTTCACCGACAAAGCACTTCGAATGATAAGCCTTGAAACATAATCATTAATCTTTCAAACTTGTTGCATCTGCATAGGTTACTTCCCATTATGTTGACGGACACAAGGTCTTTATTACATATGATAACCCGAGTCTAAATAGGCACCTAATTGAGACAAGTACTGCAATTATGTGACATACCATGCAAATATCAGAGCAAAGTGAAAATTTGGGCAGTCTAGTACCACAACCAGAGGATAATGGAAATCTGGTGTAGTATGTAAAACCGTACATTCAATTGCAGAGGTTTGCCACCATAGTCCATTGCTGCAGTGCATGCTTCCATCACATAAGAACAAACTCATTAGTTTTCTGTAACTTTTTTTTTTCGCTGAATTAGTTTTCTGTAACTTATTTGCCTATTTGCTTAAAGTGAGACAGAAATAAGCTAAGTGTATGCAATCTCCATAATCACTATTTCTTCTGAAGAAGAAGCAGTGCGTTCAAAACGGGGCATAAAATAGTAGCCATTTAATTTGAAAAGGCACCCAAGAAGGAAGAATCGAACTCAGAATCAAATTAAGAAAAAGAAGAGGAAATAAAAGCTACAAAAATTAAGAATCAACCATATTTTCAAGTACAGTAGCCTCACACAAACTGGGTATAACATAGGAACAACTGAGTTTTATTGCTCACAAACATTATAAGGCACAGGCCAAGGAAAAAGATAACTTCATACTAGCTAAATCACAAAGAACATTTAACTACTTCAAACGAACATTTTAACTACTCGGCACAAATTTAAATCTTCTTAGTACTCATCACCTTCGTCATCCTCACCCTCATCTGCCTCAGCACCAACCTCCTCATAATCCTTCTCCAAGGCAGCAAGGTCCTCACGAGCTTCAGAGAATTCTCCTTCCTCCATTCCTTCACCAACATACCAATGCACAAAGGCACGCTTGGCATACATGAGATCAAACTTGTGGTCAATGCGGGAGAACACCTCAGCCACACTGGTAGAGTTTGAGATCATGCAAACAGCTCTCTGCACCTTGGCCAGATCTCCTCCTGGAACAACAGTGGGAGGCTGGTAGTTGATACCACACTTGAATCCAGTGGGGCACCAGTCAACAAACTGAATGGTGCGCTTGGTCTTGATTGTAGCAACGGCAGCATTGACATCCTTAGGCACAACATCACCACGGTACATCAAGCAGCATGCCATGTACTTTCCATGACGAGGATCACATTTTGCCATCATAGATGAGGGCTCAAAAGCACTGTTGGTAATTTCAGCTACTGAAAGTTGTTCATGATATGCTTTCTCAGCAGAGATGACTGGTGCATAAGAGGAAAGCATAAAGTGGATTCTGGGGTAGGGAACCAAGTTGGTTTGGAATTCAGTCACATCCACATTTAGTGCACCATCAAATCTAAGAGAGGCCGTCAAGGATGAAATCACCTGAATTTCGTGAAAAACATATTACATAAGAAATATATCACAGGGATACAAGCAACAATATATTCAAAATATATAAACATACATCTATTAAAACATATCAAGTAAACAATTCTTAAAATCATCTAAGCATGATGAGTTAATTGACAGCAAATATTGTTATCCTTGATAAAATCTTTCCTCCAATGAAATGCATGACATAAATTTCCCAATTGCTTCTGACCAGAGGCAACACATTTGACAAAGACCAAATATTTGTGATGATGATTCTAACATAAGACCCTGCAACTATTCACCTGGGAGACAAGTCGATTGAGGTTGGTGTAGGTGGGTCGCTCAATGTCAAGGGAGCGCCTGCAAATATCATAAATGGCCTCATTGTCCAAAAGTATAGCCACATCAGTGTGTTCCAGGAGGGAGTGGGTGGAGAGGACACTGTTGTAGGGCTCAACAACAGATGTGGAGACCTGTGGAGAAGGGTAAACTGTGAAACCCAGCTTTGATTTCTTCCCATAATCAACAGACAAACGCTCTAAGAGAAGGGAGCCAAGCCCAGAACCAGTGCCTCCACCAACAGCATTAAAAACCAGAAATCCTTGGAGGCCAGTGCAGTTGTCGGCAAGCTTTCTGATACGGTCCAGGCACAGATCAACAATCTCCTTGCCAACTGGAACAGGAAAGTTTTGTTTCAGATGCTGTAATTAAAATGGCACAAAAAAACAAAAAACATTACAAGTGTGAAATGCTTACTAGTATAGTGGCCACGGGCAAAGTTGTTAGCAGCATCTTCCTTGCCACTGATAAGCTGTTCTGGGTGGAAGAGCTGGCGGTAATTTCCAGTCCTCACTTCATCAATGACAGTGGGCTCAAGATCAACAAAGACAGCACGAGGGACGTGCTTCCCAGCACCAGTTTCACTGAAAAAGGTGTTGAAGGCATCATCACCTCCACCAATAGTCTTGTCATTTGTCATTTGGCCATCAGGCTGCACAAATATCAACCATATCAAAAGCTTGAACAAGAACTATTAAACACTAAAAAAACAATGTTCAGCCAGCAAATTTTTTCATGGTTTTATACAAAAACCACCAATAATTTTATGGTCAACATTGAGTCATCATGCATATACATTAATACATAGCCTAACATTCCAAATACATATTTCCATTCAATTACTGTAAACTACCATGAAGAACTACAGACTGCTAAAATAATAGTTAAACTAAGACAAGGTAAAAATACAAAATATAGAAATTAGTACATACATATGACAGACAAACACAAAATTTAGACGTTAAACAACCATAATACAAACAAGTGCATATACATATACAAGAAAGAGTCCACAGAATTTTCAGAAAAATCTAAGAAACGCTAGTCATGTATAAGACATTTCATCTGTCACTAACCTAACTAAATGCAAACTTCCAGTTGCTATTTTTTACAATGGTGAAAAAGTATATTGAGCAATATATTTCAAGTAAATATCTTCTTCTTTTTTCAATTTAATTACAAATTTGCTCCTCCAACTATAGGGTAAAGTTCAATTTGGACCATCAACAATAAATTGTGTCAATTTAGTCCCTCAACTATTATGCATGTCAATTTAGTCCCTCTACTTTCAATATCAAGTCAATTTTCATCATTGAATCTTCTATACATTTACATTTTAAAGAATTTGATTAATGTGGCAAATAGAACACAAGTTAAGGTTATTATGGAAAGCATAAAAACATTGCCCAAATCGTGTGAAAAATTCAGAGATAATTTAGCAAAAGAAATTACAAAAGCTCCAAATCCAACCCGCTCAAGTAAACACATTTTGCAAAAATCAAAGGTGACAATCAATTAAGCAGTCACATAATCAACACAGTCAACAAATGTACAAGATTTCAAATGAAACAAATTGCAAGCAATTTCAAAGACTTCATTTGTCTGAACAAAAACAATCAATATGTTATTACTATTATTTTTCTGGGTCAGATCAGATCCAAATGGTAAAAATCTCAGAGCAAAGATATAAATGCCAGATCAGATCAGATCAGATGCCAAAACACATAGATCTAAACATTTGCAACCAAACGAAAAAAAGAAATTATAAACAGTGGAGGGTAAGGCTGTAAATTGGTTAAATGACATGAGTACATGACATTTCAAAAGTCAAATGATGTCGTGAATTCAAGAACCATTGGGTGCGTGTGGCGCTTTACTTTAAACTTCTTAGTACAATGATATAAATGCTAGATCAGATCAGATGACAAAACACATAGATCTAAACATTTTGCAACCAAAAGGTGGAGGTTAAGGTAGTAAATTGGTTAAATGACAAGACATTTGCAAATGTACTCGATTAACGAGTTCGTGGATTCAAGACCCATTGGGTGCGTGTGCGTGCACGTAAACATTAAAAAACAAAAAAAAGGTATGAAAGAAAGAGAAAAAGGAGTGACCTGGATGCCATGTTCAAGGCAATAGAGTTCCCAGCAGGCATTGCCGACTTGAATACCGGCTTGACCAATGTGGATTGATATGCACTCTCTCATTTTCGCTTAAAAAAAAAAAAAACTGTGTGTAAAATAGTAAAGTAAAGTAAGGTAATGCAAAATGCAAAGTGCAGGCAAAGCGTTTATCAAGACGCAGGCCTGTTAAGGAAAGGTGCTGAAAACAAAAGAGATGGTTTGGTTCAGCCTTTTTTATTTTTGGTGTTCTATATATATGGGCAACTCACAAAACAAAAAGGGAACCGAAAAAATGTATATATATGAGTTGGCCATGTTTGATTGGACAGCGTTTTTTTACATTTTTGAATTACTCAGATGTTGCCGCCGATGGGTAAGGGCCAATGAAGGGTTACCCTGCTCTTTCGCGGTAAGCCTGCCTTTTGGTTTTTGCCGTTTTACTTTTACCTCACCGTCTGTTCTGTGGTGCAATTTTTTTTTTTTTTTTTTTTGGGTTAAATAATTTGGATTGGATCTGCAGATTCTGCACCATATAATTGCTGTGTTGGTGGGTGTTAGAGGTAAAAGTTAAAAATATTTTTAAAAAATAAAATAAAATTGAAAGGTTAAAAAATTTGCTGATCCAATAACTGATTAAAAGTTTTTTTTTTTTTTTTAAACTTTCAATATGATCCAATGATTGAAATTAATTTACTATTGCATGATGGCTGTTACATTGGATTTTTTTTTTTTTTTTCGATGAAGTTACATTGGATTTGGGTCCAAATAAATTTTTTTTTTTTTTTTTTGAAGTGTGGTTAGAATAATGTCAAATTGCTCTTGCAGTAGCTTGAACCCCTTCTTTTGTCCCTACCCATCTCAAGTACTTCGTATTTAGAAAGTGACAACTACACCATAAGTTCGAATGATAAATAATCTTATTTCTTGAACTAATGAATTTACAAACTTTTTTTTATAAAAAAAAATATTTATAATCAAATTTAATTAGTCATGAATTAAAAGAGGCCGACACATAATAATAATAATACAACAATTCTCTATATAATAAATAATAGCAATTTTCTTGAATCGTTTTTAGTATTTATAAATAGATGAATTTTAGGACTTCTCCTCCTCACACTTCACACAATCCTCTCTCTCTCTCTCTCTCTCTCTCTCTCAAAATTTAGGTTTTAGAAAAAAAATATATATATTATTATGTTTTCCTAAGATGCAGACCTCAACCTTTTACATATTTTTATTGGATGGGAATTTGAAACTCTAACCATTGGATTGCATGGTTTCTATGTTTTTAATACACATGTCAAATTTCGATCAAATTGGATATATTCAATCAATAAACTTATTTTTATGCATAATTTTAGATCCCAAAAATTTGAAATTTAAACATTTAATTAATGACATAGCTATTAATTTTTTATTTTCTTGAAATTTTGCTAATATAGAAGATATAATAAGAATATGCAATCCAACAGTTAGATTTTCAAAATTAACATCCAATAGTTTGAAAATAAACATTTTCATATATAAAATTAATATAAATATATGTCATGTGCACGATGCATCACATGGGTTAAAAGCTAGTTTAATGAATGAGGAAGCGAGTGCTTGATCTTAACTATATCTAATCATTTGCACCATTCACACGAGTTTTAGTAGTTTCTCCAAGATTTTACTACTCAATACTTCGCTAATAACCCCAAAATTTTGTAGAAAAACCCATGTCTATTCTTTTGCTTGTCTTTTGAGATGGTAATCATAAGACTTATCATTCTACATTATTAGCAATAAAATTCTTCGTGGTATCTTACACTTTACGCATGACAAGAATTTTTTTTCCCCATCGTTTAGTTTAAAGTTAAATGTGTTTCACATTGCTCATGATAACGAATCCTCCTTTAGTAATTTAAAGTATGATTTTCTTTCACAAAGCGAAATCCGGGTGTTTCTTTAACATAAGGAAGCACATATTGACATCTACAATATAGAAGTAGTAGCATATTCTCCCCTTTTTTTTCGCACATGATTTGTTTGTTCCAAAATGTTTACTCGTTGAAGTTAGTTCTTACGAAGATAATCCTAATGTTCCAAGTTTTTTTAGCAGCAGAAAAAAAAGATTTCTGAAAAGAAAGTGAAGATTTCTAATGATGGAGATTTATGTAATAGCCATCTGTGGGTGCCCAATTCGTGCCCAATTCCCTGTCTAGTAATTGGGCTCACAATTTACTTGTTTTAATGGGTTTTTGAGTATCCTACAATGGGAAGCTCCTAAATAGGTAGACTAAAGGCCCATCAGAGTGGCTAATCTCATTGACCGAACACCTTCCTGTTTCTCCTTTTCCTTCTGCTTGGTTTCTTTTCTAATCCTCCCTCTCTACTATCTAGCCCCTTTGGAAAAGAGGGCCCCACTTTGGAAATGGGAGTTTTGGAACTTGCGCTAGACACCGAACGTTACTCGGCAGCGATATTACCCAAAGCACTACCAAGGTTCCTCGGACCAAGTTCAAATAGAACTAGATTTAAGGTCAACACGACTACAAGCCTGATCTACCGGGCAAGGTGGACCGCCCCCTAAGTACAATGGTCTATTCATATTGTTTGGGCTTATTGATATTGGGCCAAGGGTAATAGGTCCATGACCGTACACCATCAATTGAGGCTACTACACAAGATTTCTAATGATAGAGATTTATGTAATTTTTTTTCCATTTAAGATCTATTTGGGATCCGCTTATTTTACTGAAACTGAAATTTTTTTGCTAAAAGTACTGTAGAAAAAAGTAAAAGTTAGTTGAAATAGTATAGTGGGACCCATGAATAGTACCAAAAAGTGCAATGGAGCCCATGAATAGTAGCAAAAATAAACTAAATAGTAAAATAAATTGGCTTTTTAATTTAGAACCAAACATACACTTAGCAATTGAATGTTTCATATCAAAGATAGGGATATTTGAGATTGGAATCCTAATATGCAACGTTCATTCAGAAATAAATTACAATATTTAGTTTTCATGTTAAACTATAATGAAATGATGATTGTAATAAATAAACAAATAGTAAATAATAATTCATACTCAATAGCTTTCTTGTGTATCGCACGGGTTAGTGACTAGTATATTCAAGCGCTGAGTTTTAAACAGGGGCGGCGCCAAGTGTTACTCAAGGTGGGTCACATGACCACCCTAACCTGAATTTTTTTTTTTTTTTAAATATATCTTTTAAAAAATTGAATTTTAAATTAATGTGAGTCATTGACCACCCTAAATAAAAATTTGAGCTCATTAAAAATACAATTCAACCTCTTCAAAATTTTAGTTTGTTGAATGTTGAACAAAAAATTGCGAGAAATGCTATGTTCACAACATTTTCATAACACTTACGAAGCAGCAGGTTGTTACTGGTGGACAAAGAAATAATTTTAATGGTAAATTCAAATTAAAACCGGTAAAAACTTACTATCTAGGCTTTGTTGCAAAAGTGTTGCAAAAATGTTATTTCTAAAGGGCATATTTTTAAATTGCTATTTAAAAAAAATGCACATTTTTCAAATAGAGTGCTTGCTTTAGTTTTTAATTGAATTTGTTGGATCTATGTGAAACATTTTTTTTTTAAATGCATTTTGTTTATATTGTTACTTTTTTTTTATAGGTATTTATATTATCACTTATTTAGGCAATATGTCGGTGATTGAATGGGAAAGCAGTAGTTTAATGATTGCTTGGTTGTCTTAATTGAAAACGATGTAACTAATAGCATTGATGGTAAAGTTATCATACAACGATTTCAAAATATGAAAGCTTGTGAATGGAAATTTTAAAACTTGTATTTGCGTGTTTTTTTTTTTTTTTTTTTTTTTGTGATGTCAATATATTTAAGTTTTTTTTTTTAATTTCATTAAATTTAAGTTTTTTTAATAATCACTCTAAAAAAAATTCCTAAAGCCGTCACTGGTTTCAAAGTTGCATAAAAAACAGGAGTGTCCAAGACGATTGCACTAGAGAGAGTAGGCTACCAAATTTGGGTTAGTCTTCTCAATGCATGTTCTGTTCCTGCCATTCCATACAAACGTCCATGATTATTTCATGTAAAATAGTTCTGAGTCTCGTAAGAGGCAATTGAATCTTTCATGAATTTTCTTACTCTTCTGCAGATTTTTCCAAAAGTTACAAGGAATAATATTGATATATATGTACAAAGTACCCTTGAGTCAACGCACTCCCTCCCTGCATAACATATTCCTGTATGGTGTTTGTTACAGGTTAAATTAGAACTCTTCTTCCTGCCAATGATAGCAGTTCAGATGTCTCTAGCTATACACACCTTTTATTTTTATTTTTCTAATTCAATTCAAATTAACCGACAAATTAAAGGCATACCCTTATGAAAAGCATAAGAGATTTTAAGGGGTTAGTTCAACTATGATGTAGCACAAAAGAGAAGCTCAAAGACTTACGATAGGATTTACAATCCTAGTAGTAATAGACAACCCAAAATAAAAACCCCAGTCCAACTCTACAAAGAGCAATATTGTAAACCGACTTTTCTCTGAACCGACTTCTCTTTCTATACATTTGCACGTACAAACCTGAAACCCATCATAAAGAAAAATAGCGTTTTGATATAATTAGTAGCACGATCAATCTCTTGTGTGTAAACGAAAGCACAAAAACACAAAGGGTCTAGCAGCATCCATGGCCAAGAAGAAAGCACCCATGGAGATTAGCGTTAAGATGGACAAGAAAATCTGGCACACATACGTAGTTAACATTGGTGAAGAATTCATGATAAACACCACATGGGTTGTTCAGGATGAGGAACATCTCAGTTTCTGTATAGGCGAGATACGAGAAATATATGGCAAGAAAAAGAATCTTGTTGTTGGCCTGTGTGCTGATACCAGCCACCGCTATGGAGGAGGTCTCTACAACTACACAGGGAAGGCGAAAGATGATCCATTTCAATTGTTGCAGCTATGCGTTGGGAGTCACTGCATTCTTTATAACCTTGATGATGTTAATTATTCCAGACGCAGTTTCATGACCAGTACCAAGCACAAAGTTCTGAAGGGCTTTCTTTATGATAAACACACCACTGTGGTTGGTGTTGGGATCAAAGAGATGGCAGAGAAGCTCGAAAGAGAGACGGGTGTGATCATAAAGAATCCAGTGGAGCTTCGAAAATTGGCTGAAGCGGAAAAGAGTTTGAAGGGAAACAATGTGAGTGGGTCCAAATTAGCAGATTTAGCCAAACTGGTATTGGGTGAACACATGCAGTTTGTAAAGCCAAAGAAGACGACATGGTGGAGCGATGAAGATGATGCATATGGGGATCCTCTACTTTCAAAGGATCTAATTATGTATGCTACTGTTGAAGCTTTCCTTTCCTATGAGATTGGATCCAAGTTGTTGAGATGTTCCTATAGGTAGTGGCGGTCTTTTAATTAGTTACCATGAAGGATTTTAAGTTTAGGATTCTAGTTATGCATGTAATCAATGAGTATGTATGGAGTTAAGAGACATTGAAGGTTTTTGGTCCCCTTTTATGAGATTACATCATTTGCAAGATTTCATCATTTGTATTGATATAAATATATGTTTTGTTTTGTTATGAACGCATAATATTCATCTCACCCTTAGGTTTTTTTGTAATTGAAAAATATAGTAATTCCAAATTATAATGGATGCAAATGATTAACTTTTTCCCAAAAAAATAGAAGAGTTTCTAATCACGCATGTCTACCAAAAGTGTCAACAGTTAATACCATCATACATATTAGTATTCATTTAATTTAAAAAAACTATTCACATCAGCAGCTAGTTTTGCAATATGTGGTCAGCAAGCCACCCAAACAGTAAGATTTTTGGGCTTCTTGAGCGGCTGCCACACCCAAAAGAACAAAAAAAAAATTCCCCTTCTTTTCTACAGTACTTCCAATAAATAAACAAACAGCAAAATGCATCTAAAGGCACTCTAAATCGCTCATACTATTACATTGTCATTCACTAATCTTTTCAATCAAATGTAACAAAAAGATAATGGAGGGGGAAGTAATTCAAAACTTCAGCAAAAAGTTTTTTCAGTCATCACATATTTACATATTCCCATTCTCCTCTATTGATGATTCCGAAGCAGAATCATCTATTGTGGAATTTGAGATTGTCTCTGATTGGCTTCCACTTTCACTATCTGAAGTTCCAGATGGCCTTTCTTCCACTGGTTGTTTTAAGAACCAATACATAATACTTGCCGTTAATGTAAGGATCATCTTTTGGTTCACCTGAAAAAAGTTCCACCATATTATTATTATTATCATTACATAGAGGTGCCAACTGAGTTGTCATTAGCATTAAGTTAAATCACAAAACTAGGATAAAATGAGAGAAAGAAAAACCAAGTTGCACATCAAAGACTTTATGACTGCTTATTGTTTTCACAGTTTTTGTACTTAAAAAGCCTGCCAACTCCTCAATGGAGTGAGTGAATGGGGGAATACATAACTCTGGTTTAAACCTCAGAAACTATTACTTCCCTCAAGTGGGAAGGTAACTGTGATAACATCCCACAAATGAACCAAGGAGTGGATAGTCAGCACTGCAAAACACCTCCCATGAAATCTCAAATGTTAAGTGTGATGATAAATATCTGTCTGGTGTTCTATGTGACAGTATGTGTGTTTGTGCGAAACTGGCATTGATAAAGCAGATACAAATGCACACTGAGCTTCCATATGCCCCAATTTGATTGCTTGGTAAAACATAAGGGAGTGGTTCTATTTCCATGATATATCCAACCCGAGTCCAGAAAAGAAGAATCCAATCTGAGGCCTATCCTGCCGAACTTCTATTTGATGATGATGATGCCTATTAGGCTGTAATGACATGTCTAATACATGCATACGAAGTACATGAACAAAATAAACTCATGTACATGATTCCAAAAGTACCTCAGTTATGTCTTCAGGAAGCAAAAATATTGAACATCCAAGCTTCCTTGCAATACTAATGATGTAGGTGGCATTCATCTTTTTCTCTTCATCTGCATTTAAGCCCATTGTTTGGAAAGAAATGATTAGTAAAAAATATAAGACATTCAACCAAAAAAAAAGTTAGCAGCAAGACACAAAATTCAAATTTGCATCATCCCAAGCAGGTAATAAGGTATGTATTGAAGATGCATAGTTAGGAAGGTAATGAGACCATGGAGAAATCTCTGTGGTCTGATTATATAACAATTTCTTGTTTTTTAATAAGACCTATAGCTCAAGTATATGGACGACAATATAACATCACAAACCATTATACTCATCTGTATGCTTTCAAATATTATATAAACAAAAATGAGACAAAGAAGCAGGTTGAAGAAAAGCTCATTAGTAGGAATTCAAATGGCAAACTCTTAGTTCTGAACGACACTTTCAATCATGGCAAGACATGCCTCTCAAACTATCAAGTAATGAACGCTTAACACCATAAACCATAAATTGTTGCATATTCACACAAATTTTGATAATATATAAAAATGTATGAAGCAGATTGAATAATGTATTTAAATTCTTGAATAATAGAATTTTTGCATTATATCTCCAATTTTTGTACCCACTAAAAAGAACACATGAAATATGGATTATGACAGCAAAAATATTATTAAAGAAAAACCTAAAATAATGATAATTAACATTTGATTAAATTCGGAATACAATTGCCTTCATTTCATTTATACCTGAAACAATTATAATGCACATTGTTCTTTAAGAAAATTTCTGCGTGAGCCTGTGGGTGTGAACATAGACACCCTCATCTTAAAACAGTATATGGTGACTCAATTCAGCAAGCCTTCACCCTCATAGTGTGCTAGTATACCTTAAATCACCTTACAACTTGTATATCAATAATTTAAGCTAACTAGATAATTGATTTAGGATTGTAAAAGAAACGGGAAGAATCTGAAATTGAATTTGTCCCCAGGTTGTGAACAGTTGCATGCATGTGAACAGTACATATAATTAATATTGTGGACAAGATAATCAGTCCCCCTAAATGCAAACTCCAATACTTAAACAGAAAAGATCAAATTTCCATGTAACAATGAAAAATTATACATAACCACACAGTTCAAGTAAAAGACTAATGAAAGAAACTTTGATCATGTAAATTAAAAGGCAGAACTACCTGTTATGCCTTTTGTAACAAGACTCCAATTTACAGCTCGAGGCTGCACAGAGCTAAGCAGCTCAAGGAAAAAAATTCCATCTGACAATCGTTTATCCTAAAAAATTGAAATAGTAACAATCAACAAATTAGATTGCTGCCATTCACAAAATAAAAATGTAGTCACTGTCCAATGTTAAAAGAAAACTTAAATCATAACATGTAAAGTTCATTTTAAAGCAATCTTCTGGATAATAATAGGAAAGGATATCAAGTACAGGCTAAGATGGCAAAGTGGCAAACACATGTCAGTAGAAATTTAAAAATGATACATTATGAATCAGAACATAGTCCAGGAATTCTATACATCAAAATCAGCCAATACCATTTTTGCATATCTTTCATGAAGATTGTTGTTGAATCTATTGCTGATGGAACTCCTTTTCAACATCGGAAAAAAAAAATCTCATTTATAGAACAGTTAATACTGTAATCATGACCACACAATCTTACCATATTCCAAGTAATCCTTCACTCACTATATTCCAAGTAATCCACAAGAAGTTGGGACCACGAATTTTTAAGTCATCACAATTCACATTATAAAACCAGTAATTGCTATCAAACTTCTTACAAGTGGAAGCTTCAGAGAAATTAAAATTTATCATGTCTATTAGTATGCCATTTATGAGCCCTGAACTTATCAACACTCGAAAGGCAAAAGGCAATTAATATAGCAAACAATTACATGTAAGGAAAAGAATTGCACATATGGTTACCTTAAAACTATCCATGCGACTCTGGCTTCCTGAGTTGCTCACTTTGGTGTTAGCCCACTCTAGAATATCAACATCTGTGATTTCCTTCCCATGAGAATGAAATCTCAGGTTCTTTAAAAGTTGGAGGATGTTGCATCGCATTAATTGCCACAAATAAGCTGAAGTGAAATTAACATTCTTTAATTCAGATGACAATTAATCTCCTAAAATCGGATAAAAAATAATACTACTATTAAAAAAAAGTGATGTCTGTTTTAACCCTGAAAAGTCCTACCAAATGGAAGATAAGAATGATACAGAAAATTCATCACAATAAGTCAAGAAGTTTTAACACCAACATCTAGATTACTGCTAACAAATGTGGCAGAGAGCATACCTAATATCAACTTTTTATTTCCCTGCACAATATCATTTCCAGCAACATTAACCAGGGAAAACTTCAATTGTTTCCCAATTTTCACCACCTGGTTACAGTTCTCTACTTTTCTAAAAGGCATCTTTATTGGAGGCTTATTTGCAATCTTCCAATTGACAATCCCTGGTGACACCTTGTCTAGAGTCTCCAAAAGTACCCACCTGCAAAGAGCAGCTAACTTCAACTCAAAGAGGAGATACTATAGTAATCACATTTAAATTTGTAAGAACTTCAATATTATTTCCTTCCATTACAAAATTTTCTCAATATCAAAATTCTCTGAACTTTTTCTTCAAAGTATTTTCAAAGATTTAACATAATATTGAATTTTGAAAATATAGTGGTATTTTATCAGTAAAACTGATGTGCAAACACTAGTGTACATGATTGGAAGCATGAATACATTGAATAAAATTTAGCTTACTTGCATTCAAATGGTTAGGATAAAGAACAATGATAAGAATTTATGATTACAATAGTAAAATTTGAAAATATACTCTACCCATTTCTAAGGTCTTCAAAGACATTGTTGATATATGTTGAATTTCCAAGACTATTCATCCAAAGGCGAAATGCTCTCTCTTCTCTGGACACTAGGGCGTCATCTGGCAAAGTTTCAAGGAAAGATATTTGTTTTGTTTGGGTCGAGAGCCCATTCCTACAGGAAAATATTAATGATGAGTTTCACATCTCTCAATTCCTTACAAACAAGGTAAAAAAGAAACACAAAATCATCACATTTTATTGAAAAAAAAATTGGAAGAAGTAAGAAGAATCATAACAACTAAATTATATAGGGGTAATGTTCACTACCCATTTGGATGGATAAGTTTACTCCAGTGAATTCACACAACTTGAGCATGCATGGTAGATGTTCTGGAAGCAACCATATGCTGAATGCTCTCTACACTACGAGGTTTAATGTGCTAATATTGCTGGAACTACCAAAATTAACCATTAAAAATGCAATGCATTGCTCAAGAAGGGGTCCATCTCACCTATGCTGAAAAATATGTGCAACAAAAGCAAGGTTCAGATTTGGGGAACCTTCCACAATATCTTTTGCAGTCAAGTATCTCTTACAGCCCATCCTATCTGCATGTTCCAGAACTAACTTTGCTCTTTCCAAAGGATTTTTTGCAGCCAATGTAGATTGATGACTGTGCTCTGGTGCAAGTACATTTAAAAGGTGGGCATAAGCTTCTCCATCCTGCAAGTTAAGCATCTTTCACTGTCAACTACCAGTTACATACCAACAACGAATACTAAAACCTTAGCTGTAAATTTATTATGGCATTACAGAGTCAAATCCTTAGTTTTATTTTTGTTGGTTTCTGTTAAGGAAGGAAAATATCTACCAATTCAATTCTCATGAGTAAATGGAAGCATATAATTTAATAGGGAAATTCACAATATTTGAAAGTTAATCTGACAATAACAGCAACAGCTAGTGGCAATGATCTTTGAACCAAATGCTTTCTTCTCCTCCCATAAACAAGGGGTGGAGGGTTTATTAGAATTATGGTTAAATGATTGAATTAACCATTTTCTAACAGCTTAAGCTTTTGAGACTATCAATAATTTATCATAGAATCAAAGCAAGTGTTCATGAATTCAAACCTTGTCTCCACTCTACCTGCCATTTAACAGTTAAAAACTCAAAATTCCTAATCAGGGTTAGGTCACAGACAACAAGAACAACAAAAGTATGAAGAAGAAGAAACAGCAACAGCTAGTACCTTACTATTCTGTTTGTTTTAAAATACAAAAAGAAAGAAAGAATGAAATGATGTTCTGTATGACTCATGTTAATTAGTTTGTAATCTATTACATGAGACCATAATGATTCAACATAAATAGATACCTTCAACAAATGGTCTCAAAATTTAAAGTTGTATAACTTCCTCATTTTCATTCTCATAGGAATCTAGGATTTCTTCAATTACAGTTCAAATGACAAGATATTATTAATTTGATTTACAGTCATAGAAGATATTTAAAAATGCTTAAAAGAGATCAATTCTCAAATTTGAGCTACATATACGCCATTCACAAGAAATATTATTCAAAATTTTATCAGAGGCTAATAATTGACAAACATTACTAAAATAACTATTTAGCTGTAAGAGAGAATCAAAATAAAAACAGTCTGTTTAAACTCCTGCTTTAACTCATCTACCTTTATGTCAGACGAGAAGTTTGTGACAATCTTCTTGTATCCAGCTTTCTTCAATTGAAAATTCATCCACCTCAATAAGATCTTCTCTGGTGGTAGACTCATCAACTCTTCCACATCCTGTTGGTTTTAAATAAAAGAAGATAATCTATTAGGAATTTATTGACGTAAAGCCCTGTTCAATAATTGTAATACAGCCAGTTCTTCTAATGAAAGAACACATTTACCTTACTATCATCTACCAACTCCACCAACTGAGGTGTCTTCTTTAGGTTGAGGTCTGCTAGTAATTGTATCTATTATTGAAGAACCATTGGAGAGTCAAATTTTATTTTAAACACAACTAGTATGAATGCTAAAGACTAAACATGCTTTATCAATTCAATGGATGCATAACCTTAAAGGCTTTCACTAGATGCCCATAGTTTACTTTATGTCCATAAAACATTACGAATTTGAAATTCATCATTTGTAAAGTTAAAATTAAGTGCATAACCATGAGATTCTTACCTTAATGATCTGAGAGATCACTCCAAGCACAAGATGACGCTGAAAACAATACAAAGAGGAAATTATTCATACTGATAAGCAGAGTATTTAAAATTATGGATTACTTTTTCTTTTTATTAAAAAAAAAACATGTTACAAGTGATTGAAACTCAGTATAATTCATCCAGCAGAAGGAATACATAGAATAAAAGATGCAAAGCAGGCAAAGAATTTAAAATATTTAATAAGCCAATTTAGATAGGAATGGTTTCTGGTTTAAACTGCTGGATTAGGAGGGTAGGTTCTTATTAATAGCTGATAAATGGGGTAGATTTTTCTCAAGGTCTTCAGTTAGTCCAGTTAGGATAGTTTCAAAACTACCAAACAAACCTATTGAATAGTATGACTACAGATATCAAGCACACTTTAAATTTGTCATCCAACCAAAACCATTTATCCACATAAATCCAAATGTTCCCATCTCCCAATCATTTAGGGAGGAAACAAATCATAATCTGATGACAAGGAAATGAACCAATGATTAAAAGAAGGATAGAGAGAAATGCCTAAAATATAGACTTGCATATGTATTTCACATGCAAAGATTAAGTGATTAAAACAGGACTGGAATATAAGATATCTTGAAAAGCCTTGCAATTAGGACTACATAAAATCCCGAACACTTTGAACTGGAATAGCACCAAGAAAGCAGATTTGTAAGAGAACTTTGCAATGTATACTACGGTCAAAATAGCCCTGCATTTGAACAAAAAGGCTGCTCGAATTCCCCTCTTTGGTTAAGTTGTAATGGATGAGCTTTACCCTGTCCCTTGTAGGCCTCTAAGTTCAAAGACTGTGCTGGTTTACAAGACTCACTAGACAAGAAAATCAAATGTAGTATGAGCTTTCAATGTTGGCACCAAATCAATATTAACTATTTTAAGCACTAGGACATACTCTTAATTTAAGGTAACTAAAGGTTTCTAAATTTAAATATTGTAGCATGGCAACTAAGATGACCAGTTGATATAGTAAAGGATCAGAACACATTTCATGTATGCATACCCTTCCTTCAATAAAGTCCTGAGTCCCTATATTGACAACGGTACATCCAATGGCCTTAGCAGAGTTGAGGCAAAGTGTATGATTCTCATTCCTTTCCCATGGATTGAGCACTCTCTTTGTGTTAACAGCACGGTCATCAATAGTTCCCGGAACTGCCACATTAATTAACTTACTGCATCAAAGAAAAATAATGCTTTTTCTAAATATGAATTTCAAAAAGATTACTTGTAAAAACTTAATGAAACAAGAAGAGAAACTAAAAGTTATCACCAGAGAAGAACTCCATCTTTTGCAATCTCGAAGAGATCATTGGTTGAAGGATCGATAGGAAGGTATTGCTTTAAAAACTGATCTTCCGCAAGGTAATTATTGATGTGCGCAACATAAGAGGCCTTCTCGGATTGGCTAATTGTGTGAAGCAATGTTGTGGTGGCAGCCTTTAGGAATGCAGATGAGTTCTTAGTATTACTTCCAGTTCTAGCACTAGCATGGGCTTGGAGTTTCAAATATACCTGCCATCAATTTTGAAATTACATTATGCTTTTGTAAGTCATAAATTCTTCATTTGCAAATTTAAAGCCATCAAAGTACAGCTCAATCCCAAAAATTAATAATCTCACTCTAGTTAATAACAAAGAAAAACTTATTAAACTCCAAAAAAAAAAAAAAAAAAAGATAAAAAACCTATGGTTGATTCTCATCGTTTTTTGTTCTTTTTTAATTTATGCAAAATTGAAAAGTTAAAATATATCTGCCAACAATTTGAAGTTGCAAAGAAAAACTCATTAAAATCCCAAAAAAAAAAAAAAAAATCCTATCCCTGATTCTTTTGCTTTTTTATTTTTTAATTCCTGAAAATTTTGAAAAAAAGTTCCATAGAAAAAACGAATCAGACAATAGAAAAAGTGGAAGTAAAATCTTGATTTCCTTTATTTATTTTTTTAAATTTAACTTAACTCTGTTGGCAACCAAACAGAGCACAAATCAAAAATTCTAACGAGATTCAAATTATCTTAGGCTTTCTAACAACCAAAACAGAGAATTCATCAACTTTAACATAAGATTCTTTTAGACAAACAAAAAAAAGTGCTAAAAATTTCAAAAATCATAAAACAAAAATATAAGATCTTCAATATTTGTGTGTCCAAGGTTACTAGTAACTAACTTACTTAGTTACCGCTGCATGAAAAACGCTAATCACATCTGTAATATATTTAGAAGAAGGAAAAAAGACAAGTTTAAAGACTCAAATCCAATCCACACAATTCGGAGTATAACACGACACTGACTCTAAGAAAAAGCTCGAAGTCGACATCGTCGTGGTCATGATGATCAGGATAGAAATCATGGATAAACGAAGCTCTCTCTTCTTCAGTGAGATTCTCTCCAACCACTTTCAAGCGAGACATCTTCGACGCCAGCTCTCCCAGTGTCACTCTCCCACTCTCTCTCCTCATGCTCATAAACTGCATCATCACCACACACAAAAAACAAACACATACAAATTCATATTAGAAAAACACCGAGAAACTTGTAGTTCAACTGGCACTTCTACGGAGATGTACAGATTTAAATTATAATAATGAAAAAAGAAAAAGACCCATTTACGTACGTGAGTTTTTAAGCTGCGGAGTTCAACTTGAGTGAACTGGTTCTGAAGCCATGGATCTGAAACCAGAATGCCTACATAACCAGACATTTCTCTCTGTTTTTTGGTTTGAATGAGAATTCGATCCTTCTTTGGTTTGGCTTTTTTTTGGTTTAAACTTTAAAGTAGTTGAGTTGGGTAGTACGAAGGAAGTGAGAGAAGAAGGCACACCAGTTGGGACGGTGTAGAGCTGTCAGAGTCCAAAGTGGTTTTTCTGTGTTTTAGAGAGAGAGAGAGAGAGAGAGAGAGTGAATTCAAATTATGGCAACCATGTCCCCCTTTTTTATCTTTCTCTCTCTAGAACACATCTCTCTTCTCTTGTGTTGTGTTGTGTTGTATTGATTCTTCTATCTATTAAAACACTGATGGGGCCATGCTGTCAGTATTTTTTTTTTTTAATTTCATCATTTGGACTAATTTATCCCTAAACTCTCTGATTTGCCACACCAATTGCCATCATTTGCACTTGAGCAACTACCCTTTTTTTTATTATAAACTTTTTAAGTACTATTATTATTGTTTGTGTCCATAAGCAAATGATGATGTAAAATCTTTTTACTCGACCTAAAAGGGATTGACTTAAATAGTAATAGTAATAATAGAAGGAATTGCAACTATTCATTTATCTATAGGGTACACCTTAAATTATTTAAATTTCATAATTAACTATCTATATTTTAGAATATTCTGTAATGTCTACCCAACATCTTAAAAGGTCTTTATAATAAAATAAACAAAATACACATTTTTTTAATTGATTTTTATTATCCATGTCAAGATTTTTATTTCTCAATAGTCCTTGAAGTAAGGATTATTCCACCTCTAGAGACTACTCAAAAAATCAACTGAGTTGAGCAAGAAAAAGTAAGAGAATTGAAAAGCGGTGGCTTGTTTAGATTAAGGAGATTGTGAGTAGAGTAGAATTGGTCAAAAATTAAAAAAATAATAATTCAAATAAATTTACTATTATACCCTATTAGATCAAGGGATAGTAGAAAATATTTTAATTAAAAGGGGCAAAATAGTAAGTGTAATATGCATTTTCTCCAACATTTTCCCTCCTAATTTAAAAAGGTGGTTTTTGGTGGACTCTGGTGGAAAACTTCACCCAGCCCCTTTTCCATCCTCCCTCATTTCCACCGTGCCAAATGTTGAAAAATCTCATTTTTCATCTTTTATTTTCACCGCCCTCTTCCACCCAACCAAACCGACTCTGTCTCTAAACAAATAAGCTGGTTTTAGCACACAAAAAATCCACCTAATTGTTTAAAGCCATTTTTTTAAAACATATAAAGCCACCAGAAAATAGAGTTTGTTGAATGAGTAGCAAAAGTTGTTCTTAAATAAAATGAAGTAATAATTGGAAGCAAAATAAAATATGTATTAAAAAGAGGTGAATTTTCTAAGGGTGTTTCGGTAATTGGGAGAAAAAAAAGGATGATTTGGCCATCCTCCAACTTGGTGTGGCCCAGTGAATGAAAGTATGGTTGCTTTTAAAAAGTAGAGCTGATAACAAAACGGTCGACTCTTGAGTCTTGAGTCTTGACGTTTCCTAAAACTTTTGAATGAACAATTTAAACTACCGATTTGAACTCTGAACAGTGGCAACTGGCAACCACTGATGATATTTTAGCCTTTGATTATTAGCTGCCCTTCTTCAATTACAGTTAAGGGATAAGGTTCTTAAAATCTTAATAATCATTATTATTATTAATGAGTTGTTTAAAAACTTTATTTATTTATTCCACTAGGATGGGTAAATTTCATTTTTCTAGATCATCTAAGTATTGTCGATTGTCCAAAAAAAAAAAAAAAAACTTGTTGTCGTGCCAAGAGTCATGTAACCCAACTAAAACCTAACAATATATTTTCCTCAAAAAGAAAAAAGAGCCTCATAGCATATCCAATTAAGACATTTAAGATTCAAATTCCCTTTACACCAACTATTAAATTATCATAGAAAAATCCTATAACCCTTTGCATAATGGACATAGATTCAAATCTTTTTTTTTTTTAGAATCAACTTCAAAGCAACCATATAAATTTTAAATCCTATTGTAATTATTAAAAATCACTCCTTATGAATATATGGTTTTTTTTTTTTTTTTTTGAGAAGATGAATATATGGTATTATGGTTAATATTTAAGAATTACGTGATACGTTATTTTTAAAACTTTAGAAGATTTGAAGAATAATGCTACATCTACTATATTTTCTCAACAAATTTTAAGTGTCAAATTGTTATTAGTTTTAAACTAGGTCTACCACTGACATTATTTATTTATCTATCAATAATAACTTTATTGTGAAAATGTTGTAAACATAACATTTCTCAACAATTAGAAATTATCATCTTTCTACTCATTCCAAAGACTTATGCCTCAATCCAAATGATTAATAGTAATTTATTGAAAGAACCGAGGAATCCCAAGTAAACAGAGTTGGGAACACATCACATGTGAAATGAATAAAAACATACCCGAACTGCAGCAACTTTTTTATTTTATATATATATAAAAAAAAAATATATATATATATATATATATATATATATATATATTAGGTTTGGGATTAAGATCTTTACCTTTTTTTGATGGGATTAAGATCTTTACCTGCCTATCTTCCCTTAGCGATACTTCATTAAATCCATCAACGAACTTCTTGGGATCATTCAAAAACATTAGACACGATTAGACTATACTTGTCCAATCACATGATTTACATTTTGATCATTCTATTTGTCTGCACATCCGAATCAACAGGAAAAAGCTGAGGGGAAAGTAATTTTAGATCCTTAGAGTGAAGATTTATTTCACATCAAATTTTACTTTCAAAACTCCCTATGATTTTATGTGTTAATAAAAAAAAAATCAAGTGAAGAAGAGTTAAAAAGTAAAGATTCTCAAGAATTTTGTTTTTCTTGTAAATAAATCTTGCAAAGCTTGTGTTTTCCTTGAGTCTCACATTGATTAAGAATGAATTCCTTTTTAATTTTATTAATCTTTGTAAACTTTTATTAATATATGAAGTTATAACTTTATAAGGCTTAACTAAAAGGTTGTCTCTCTTTTTGCAGGACACAAAATCAACCTTTAAGGATTATACATTTGCCTGATTTTATAATCCTGGGAGATCCTTTCTTGATCTTCTTATTTACAAAACATGTTTTTTGGGTTGCCAGAGCATTATTGCTAATACTTAAGATAAAGAGTTATTATTTAGCATAAGAAATTTTGCATTATCAAACTAAATTTCAACAAAAATTGATGGGATAACTTGAGAGAGAAAAATATCAATGGTAGCAGAAAGGGGGGCGTTAATGATAGAGGTTATTGTTTGTAATAACAATTCCTGCCCCTACCCTTCACTTTAATTCTCTATGAAATTATGATAGTACCAAATCTCACTCTCTCTCTCTTTGTCATCTAGATGTAGAACTGCATATCTTAATAGTTAATATAATACTATATGTTATGTCCATAACATTTTTTATAACAAATTTTAAATGGTAGGTTGTTATTAGTGAGCAAAAAAGTAATTTCAGTAATGGATTTAAATTAGAACTAGTAACAACTTACCATCTAAAATTTATTATGAAAATTTAATGGACGTAGCACTTCTAAATGAATAATGGGTTAAACATTGTTTTGGATGAGATTTGATGTCACTCAAATTTCTCATCACCTTGTCAATTTCAAAACAACACCCCACCATTTATAGGAATTGAATAGTAAGTATAAAAAAAGACATTGACCTTTATTTGGTAGGGGAGAAGAAAAGAAAAGGGATTTTTTTTTTTTAGACTCTTTTTCCTGGCATGGTTTGCTGTTTATTATTATTATTTTCCATAAGAAAGGTTAGAAAAATTATGCAAAGGTTGTCTCAAGAACCAAATTTCACTTTTGCAAATACTTTATAGAGGACCCAAAAAGAAATTTCCATAACATAATGATGGAAATCAAATAGATTCTCTTCACAATTTTTTTTTTCTTCTAAAGTTCTAATTCTGGCGATGAGCAGTACGCAGGTATTCTATTCCAAAGTTTCCTTTCATTAAAAATAAAAAATAAAAAATAAATAAATAAATCCTGTTATTATAATGGTGATAACATGTACCAACAAAAATCAGACATTGGAATGCAAATGAAAGGTTAAACTTTTTGACAAAACCAAAACTGTGCAATAATTAAAGTTGGAGTCTTGGAGAACAGAAGAACAAAGGATAGATAACTTAAGAGTCAACACACTTATGTTGCTTGCTTGCAGTTAGCACCAAGTAAAAAAGAACAATCTCTAAGAGTCACTACCAAAGTTTGGTTGAGTCAAGACTAGACCATTGAAAATTTTCAAGAGAAATTTTATTAATCAATTAAACTATAATACAAAATTGAACCCTAAGGGTATTTTGTTAATAGAGTTTCAAACTTATTATCCTAATAGGAATAGAAGATAACTTTACTTTTAATGTAATAAAAGAACTTAAACTCTTAAATCAAATAGGAAAAGCAAATTACAAATTATACCCAAAAAAATATATAATTTCTAAGCATCAAATGATTGGACTTAAGTCTTTAAACTTAATTATTAACAGGTTCCATCCATAAAGTCATAGGTTGGGTCATCTTCTTTTTACGTCTACTCTCATAAGTTGCATAATTGAATGGTTATATCTTGTGTATAAGTTTGTATAGCTGAATGCTTATATCTTGTTAGTAGCAATAACTTATTACAAATATTATAAATTAAAATGAATATATTAACTAGTGACAACATTTTCGATTTTATTTTTATTTTTATTTGGTAAACTCACTTCAAAAAATCAACCATGTTAAGAACATTAGGTGTGCATTTGGGAATTGTCGAAAAAAGTTTAGCTTTCTATTTTTTGTCTCAACTTTTTTAAAATAATCTGAGCTTTTAACTGTGTAACACATTTAACATAAAGTGTGTGTTCGGATACCGCTTATTTTGCTGAAAACTGAAAACTTATTGCTGAAAACACTGTAACAAAATATTTTTTATTGCTGCACATTACTATTCGCCCGTTTTTATCACTTAGCTGGTTCATGAATAGTGCCATGGACAAGCCAAAAAAAAGGCTCCCGTAGCAAACACAAACATAGCCACTACCCAAACGCACCCAAAAGTTACCAAAAACTATATCTTTTGATAAACACTTCACTAATATGCTACTAAAATAAGCAATTCCAAAATAGACAATTTAGTAACAATGAGTGACACAGAGGAGATAACTCCCAACTTCCAGGCTCTCCTTTGAGATTGTTCTTAAAAACCTGCTAGTAATTATATCCATATCATGCATAGTTGTGAGGCACTAGCTTTGAAAAGACGGCTCACGTGGGCAACCAAACTTTAGTAATTGGTTTTATTCTCATAAAAGAGACTCATCTCATGAAGAAGAAGACCAACAAGAGATATATACACTTGAAGGGAGCATGATAGGACAGTATGGGTAGGCCAATGTGGGCATATATGGAAGGCGTGATACCAAATCCTAGTCGGTGGAAGTTCATACATTTTTCAAATATGCTTTACAGAAAAAGGCAAATATAAAAAGGCATGTAGAAGGGCATGAGGGAAAAAAAGCTCAATAAATAATTGAGGAATATACAATACCAGCCATCCTTGCTTGGTTTGCTTCTACTTCTAAAAACATTCAAAATCATTACTAAGGTCCACTTATGTGTATACTTAATGCAAGTATCAAAACTGGGTCCTCTCCACACATGTTATTCCACTAATGTTATGTGTATTTTTGAATCTGTCATCATTGCTAGCTGATTCGGTACATATCACACATCACAAAAGTATTGATTTTGATGAGGTATACTAGGACTTGATTCTTTTTATCATTAGATGTTTAGTTGAATCATTTTAATTATGATTAACATTACAGATTTATATATATATATATATATATATATATATATACACACACAAATTACAACAAAATAGAGTGAACGGTGTACGTTATTTATTTTACATAACTAAATTCTACAGTACTTCTCCTTTTGATGTCCTACAATGGTTTTTAATTTTGAATTTTGACTATTAACAAGTCTTGACCTACTTTTTGTCTCATCGGACAACATATGATGATCAAAAATGGATTTATGATGCAAGGAGGTATTTTGCAGCTATCACAAAAAGGCTAGAATGCTATTTCCTGTAGAACTTGGAGTGTCTTCTGATGAACCTGGATACAGGATGAATGCAAGCAAAAGAAAAAAAATGAGTCATTTAATGAAGAAGTTGGTTGATAAATTGAAGGGATCTAATATGGGAAATGATTCGACAAGCCTAACAAGATAGAATTTTAATAACTTAATTAGGGTTTGATGTAATGGAACTATATGTTATAAGAGTTCGCTTTTTTTTTTTTAACCAAAACTTTGCTAATCTGATTTTAAAAATAAAAAAGGTTGCATTGCTATTTAAGCAAAAAATTACTGAAATTACAAGTTTGCATGAAAAAAAGAAAAGAAAATTGAATGCAATTTATCATATTAGCTGTGAATTCAATCAAATACACATGATGCTAAATTTAGGGAGTGGGGGCCAGGGGAGAGAAAGATGATCCAGAAAAAGGGAATTTACCCATTCTAGATGTTGTGCTGTGATGCCAGAGTCATTTCCAGCGTATATACCACCTAAGACCTAGAAAGTACAAATGCCAATGGTAATCAGTACTTAACCATGCATAATTTTGCTATATCGGAAGTTACTGCATATATCAATAAGTGATCTGAGTTAATCAACCCCATGTAACATAGAGGTTATGTGAAGTCCTAAAGTCTGTTGGGCTTAAAAAATTCCAGCCACAATTGAATAAGCTAATAGTATATATGAAGTCACTTACCTTGGAGACGGTCTCTAGAAACATGCCGGGGCGCACAGGCAGTGGCTTCTTTCCAGTAACACTTTTCTGGGAATCATGAAAAGTGGGTCATTATACCTAAATACAATTACTCTTCACATGCTTATATAAATGAATACACACACAACCACATGCTCCTTTCAAAAGATAATGGAGTGCAGTAAAACCTACCCATCCTGCAAATCCACTTGAGACCCTTGCATCTGTACTGTTTTCCTCATCACTGTCAGTGTTATCAGCACCTTCATCTTTTCCTTGCATTACATTTTTTATCATCTCGTGGACAGTTTTCCCTGGTTTCAAAGCTACCAGTTTGGTTAAGAAATTCACCTGCAGTGACAAGTAATGCAATCATGTCAAGATGCTACAGTGCTTCAATATGTATTGAGAATTCTTTTTTATCTTTCTCTTTTGATAGGTATTACAAGGGATTGAACCTATGACCTCAACCACCACCCTCATTTATGGAAGATATGCCATTTTGTCCAAAGATTATTGGCTAATATACTTAGAAAGCTTGCGTCACATGTTTCATTGAAAAGAACATACTAAAGCCAATAAGAATCAGTCAGGTATCTTGTAAATTTATTTGAAATCTTGAAATGCATGCATACAGACCTCTGCTACAGGAAGAGTACTCAAGCCCCGGTGATTTCTCTCATCCATTATTCCACCTCCCATCATATTACGAGCTTCCTCTCTGATCAAAACAAGCCTTGCAAGCAGTTTTCTATCAGGAACCACAGGCCGAGTTTCCATTGTCTGCATAGTTATTGATAGCTTGATTAGGGAAAAAAGATAAAAGCATAGGGTCCATTCACATTCCAAATTGTCACTTTAATCCAATGCAAACAGGATACTTGCGATTCAGTCAGGCAAGATATAGAAGACATATTTCTAAGAACTTTCAACAATTAACCTCCATTAAACATTACAGATATTATTAGAATATGAAACTTAAGTAGAAAAAAACAACAAAAATTATACCATAGTACGTAAGATCGTAACGAGGAATAAACGTTATTGAAGTAAAGATATGTAAATTACAAGTTGCAACTATATTATATTGTTGACAAAAAAATAGTACAAGAACCACACTCTGAATGATCAGAGGAATATTTTTATTAGTTTAGCTTGAGATATGAGGGAACAGGAAATCTGGAAAGATAGAGCCCACACTGTTCAATGAAACTAAATATCTTTATTGCTGTAGTCCTTGCAGTTGCAAGACAGGTTACTTGGAAAGAATTGATATATAACAAATGGACTTGTCCACCAAACTCTATGGTTATTCAGATATTCTACAATATTCAAAATTTGTAGGTCTATAAAGACAGATTACTTTGAAGAAGTAAAAACTTCATGTTAAGTAATAGAAACTTTATTTTACATCTACCTTAGTAAGCCACCACAGCACAAGAGAGAGAGAGAGAGAGAGAATGCACTAATGCCACTATTTTCAAGAAAATAAAGGACAAGAGCTTGAGCACATATCACCAAAAGCAAAGTAATCAGTTACAAAAACTAGCACTCTATTAACAACAAGTGGGACAACTATATATCTATCCACTTGAAATTATTGAATTATGAAAAGATGAAAACATGCAAGGCTTTTTTGTATAGAAATCACCTCAAGTATATCATCGGCCTGATTAGCTATATCATTGAGATTTGCCCCAGGAATGTGAACTTTGGTGCCATTCTCACTTTTAAACGCACCACCACCAGCGGCCACTCGGCGTAGCAATTCATGTCTGCTTTCCTTCTGGGGAGTTCTACAAAGCAGGCCAACCACTTGAACCTAGAAAAGAAAAGAATAGAAGAATGACATATTTTTCATGGTAATAGTTGGAATTAACTTTCGATCAGAAAGAGAACCAGGTAGTTGTGAGGAATATCCTTACATGTGGGGGGCACTTCTTCGTAAGATGGGATAATACTGTCTCCTTGATCACCTCTAACAGTGATTTGCGCTGAACAGAAACAATAGACAAGTAGATAAATACCAAGCGCTAAATCCCATAGCCATAGTCAACAGAAATTTTAAATCACGAAATAACATGTAGAAACTACTTGAAACTCTTTATAAGTTATAATTCAACTAAAAAGTGCAATGACGAGTGCAACCCTAGTACACGGTGTTTACACCCAAAAACAAAACTAACATCGAAAGTTCAGAAGATGTACAAACTCCAAGAAGTTGCCGTCCAATCATAATGAGACCTTAAAAACAAAAGTAGAACACAAGTACACATGCCCTAGCAATAATGAAGCAAACGACAACAGCTCCTTGGTACAAATTTCTTCTGGTTGAGTCTGCCTCATATTATGGTACAAATCAATAGTTAACCCAACTTCTGATGCAGTTCTAAACAACTGTCACCACAGCACAGGATGCAACAAAATCTCGTGTATTCACAGCCATTTAATCAAAAACTAAAGTTACTATTAGAATGGAAATTCACTTTTGTTCAATTTTATGAATTATTATGACATTAACCATAAAAAAGGAAGTCAAAAGCAGTTAAGTTTCTAGCAAACAATAATAAGATGCAAAAGAAGATTGTAACAGAGCCTTAAATTTGAGTGGCCCTGTATGACACTTCAGCTAGTGACATGACCAGACAATTGCATAACTGGGAAATTACAGAACCATGTTGGTTACTTGGGTAAGGTGGTCTTGGTTACTAACATGACCATCAGGTTCTCACAGATAGACTAAGAGACGCCTTCTACATCAATAGTTAGAGAAAGTGTCCCACATAAATGTGGAAATGAAAGTTGTTATAATTAGTACAATGCAACTGAAGATTGGCTCAGAATAGTCCATGTCAATGCTGCAGAATGAAAATATAACTTGAAATAGTACCTTATCATCTTGGTCCTTTTCAGCAAGTTCGATCATGTAATCTAGGGCCATTATAAAACCTGATTCCATCTCATCAACTCTCTTCCCTATGACTCCTTGTGCAGCCAACTGCACAGCCACCTCCTCAGATGCTTCATCCATGTTCATATCTTCCAACTGCACCCACAAAATATGATAGCCAACAAAGATAAGCACCAGTTGAGTAAAGACTTTAAAGAAATGCATGAAAAGAGCACATAGAAGAATTAACATTTTCAATCTAGTTAACAAGCCTGAAAAGAGAAAGTGGTACAGTTTGGAAGTGATCATACAAAAATAGTACTCAAGTGCTGCTTACTACCAAGTAGGTTGGTCTTTCCAGCACAAAATTGAAACGGAAAACTCTTTATATTGTAAAACCAGAAACACTACGACAATCCAAACATAAAGGTTCCATCAGTGTCAACACTAGACACTGTACATTATATTTCCTGTAATGCTTTATAACACTCTAAGCCACCATCAGTAAAAAGTATCAGCATCAAGTACTCAAACAAAAGTCTTATGATCTAGTGCACAAATAATCAGGGAACCCCCCAACTTCGGGTTCTGATGTCAAAGGTCCCTAGAACTTTTTATTTTCTGATTCATTATATTATAGCCCGGTTTGGATAGCACGTTCACGTTCACGTTTGTAAGGTTTGCGCGTTTTCTGCTTTTTTTTTTTTTTTTTCAAGACCAGCACCTGGTGCACTGTTCATGGGACATGAACAGTGCACCAAGGCATATCAACAGTAAAAAAAGAGTGAACAGTAATTTTTCACACATTTAAAAATTATTTTGCTACAGTGTTTTCAGTTTTCAGCAAAATAAGTTGTATCCAAACGGACCCTATAACAAAATTAATGAGACTATAGGCTCAAATATATTAATATTACAATGTTATACTGTAATTTTCATGTAGCTCTATTACCACACTTACATGGCTAGAGGCTCAAGAAAAGGATACCTGCAGGACACCATGTTCCTATACAGAGATAAAATTTCAAACAAATCCACCTACATCTACAGAGAGACATAGCATTATGTGCCAAGTGCACTTTACAATCATTATATTTTAAAAATATGTGTCTGCCACAATTTTCAAAAGTAGGATGAAGGTTTACCTTCAATAAATGTAACATATAACTTATAAAATAGTATGAAAGCAATAACAATACAATAGATGATGGACAAGAATGTTCATGTTTTGCTGCAGGCATGATGTTAACAATAACAGTTGCAGACTCCAGACAGTGGTCCTGGATGGTAGTGGGCAATGTAGCCATGCAGACCAATGTCATGCTGCCAATATCACAAGGGTAAATTTTACAACAAGTGACAGTTCCATATATTTGGTGTTCACTCTTGGCTACATGACAATTAGGTTTCACACATGACATGAAACTCCTTGCTACTTTTATGCCAGTTCATAACTTATTCACTGATTTTCTTGCAATTGATATATTTAAGCTCATCACCTTTCCAAGCCAAAGAACAAAATCTCCTTACTGTTTCTCTGGTCTCCTAGAAGCTGACAAAAGCCCAAGCTGAGAAGTATTTAGATAGACTTGTTAGGAACTCTTATGACAGCGACTACTTTAAGTTAAGAAGAATAGAATGATTTAAGAAAGACTATAATCTTCTTCAACATTCTATAATTAGGTTTTCACCAATATCAACTTAAAGAAGTAACTAGCAGCCAAGCCAAATATGAACAAAGAGAAGTTCAAATGCTATAACTTATGCCCAGTAAAGATAATATATTAAAGAAAGATCAGAGGTGGGATACAGCATGTATACCAAAGTATCTACCTAAAAACAAATACAAATTTCCAAATAAAATCCAGAATATTTGATGGACTATTCCATTGGAATACATCCAGAACGATAAGGATCAAACTCAAACCAATTCAAACTTAGACCTATCAATAGAAAGCTCCTGCCCTTCAGTTAGTCACTCTTAACTAAGTCCCTACAAGAAACTAACAATGCACATAAAAACCTCAATACCAATGAAGATTATTACAACAAGAATAGACACATAACTGTAAACAAATCAGTAATTCAACCTTCTTGAACCCTAAAACCCTTAATAGACCACCTGTTTTGCCTTTCCCTAGAAGCCTACCACATATTACATCTAAACACTCAGGAAAGAGACTGCAGCGATGGAAAAGCATTAATGATTCCATCCCGCTAAACCCTTAATAAATGATTTATGTTTTCCTTGGAAAAGCATACGGAAGCAGAAGATCCCCTCTCGAGTGGCTTTCTTTGTTTGGAATGCAACTTGGGGGAAATGTTCGACGATTGATAATATAAGAAAAAGGAAGGTTTGGATATTGGATTGGTGTTATATGTGCAAGTGCAATGGTGAATCAGTTGACCATCTTTTCCTTCATTGTCCAGTTGCCATGGACTTGTGGTCTATGGTTTTGGGCTTATTTGGAGTAAGTTGGGTTATGCCAAAGTCAGTTGTGGAGCTCCTAGCTTGTTGGCAAGGGTGGTTTGGCCGTCATTGGAACGGTCATATATGGATAATCGTTCCTCATTGTCTCATGTGGTGTCTTTGGAGGGAAAGAAATAGTAGGTGCTTTGAAGATAATGAGAGATCCATTTCAGACCTCAAGTTATTTTTCTTTAGAACCTTAGTAGATTGGTAGTCTGCTTTGCGAAACCAATCTTACTCTTCTTTTCTTGATTTTCTATATTTTTGTAATTTTTGTACTTGATTATTTGACCCCTTTACACTTCCTGTGTTAGTGTACTAGAGTGTCCTTTTTTTGATATCAATAAATCTTATTACTCATCAAAAAAACTCAGGAAAGAGAATCCCTCCATGGAATGGCTCTGAACGTCCAAAATAATTATTGGAAGAACCAATTCACAACACCCTTATTCCCACCATTTTCAAGATGAGCTGATCATAGCAACAATCTAGAAATACACTTTAATTAATTATTTAATTTTTTTTCTTTTTAAAATATATAGCAAAAATCTATTAAAACAATAAGTTTATGAATGACAATTTATTGAAAACCCAATTAGTACACACTACATAGCAAGTATCAAGAACTTAAAGTTTCAAGTTTTACCACACAAACCATATTACCACCAACATTCAGAAGTAACACCTACCTGGAGAGACCAGAATTTTCACCTTTCCCTAGAAGCCCACCACAAGCATTGCAAATATTACATCTAAAAGCTTGGGAAAGAGAATCTGATGCAGGGAGCATTAAATCATCTAAGACTTTATTTTTTAGTGTTAATTTTTTTTTTTTTTTTTTATTATTTTGAATTTGGTTTTAATGTTGAGGGTTTTAAGGGATTTGATTAGATGTTTTCCATATTAGTATAATCCCTAAAACCTATTTAATTGGTAACCCTGTCTGTAATGGGGTAAGAATTTTATGACGAATTGAGAATATGTCTCCTCCTTAGTTCTCTTTGTTTGGTAGTGATGCCAAACACCCTTAGGTGGCAATGCCTAGGGTTTGCAGGCAGGTTCTAGGTGGTGAAGCCTAGGGTGTGTCCTGTTGTTCCTTTTGTCACTCTTTATTTCCTAATTTCCTATTTGTGTTCTGCATCAGAATCCCTCCATGGAATTTCTCTGAAGGTCCAAAAAGAATAATTGGCAGAACCATTTTAGTTACTAGTTACCTACACCCTATTCTCACCATTTTTAAGATGAACTGATCACAGCAACAATCTATAAACACACTTCATTTATTTATTCAATTTTTCTTAGTAAAAGAATAGCAAAAATCTACTAAACAATAAGTTTACAAATGACAAATTACTGGAAACCCAATTAGTACATACTACATAGCAAGTATCTAGAACTAAAAGTTTCAAGTTTTACCCCCACCCCCACACACACACACCATATTCCCACCAACATACAGAAGTAACACCTAACCTATGTAAACCCCAATTTACTATAAGCACAAGAATACCCAACTAATGAACCAAGTTCCAACTATAAAACAGTACAAAATACAAGATAAGGCTATACCCAACTACAGAACCCAACTAGGACACAACACAAAATGCAAGAAAAGGCTAACAGTATAGTCCTACACCTAAACATCAAGTAGGAGAGGGGGAAGAAAGTTACAAGGGTGATCATTTCTTGGAGAACAGAGGTGACCTGTTCCCCTCCTTTGAGGAGAGTTTCATACTGGGAAGTGTCCAACTTTGAGTTCCCTTGTTGTTGGGTTGTTGTTGTTGTTTTTCTTTTTCTTCCACTACTGTCTTGCATATCCAAATCCTCATCTGGGTATCCTCCACCAACCTCATAACTTGTTGTATTTGCACACGAGGACAACATTAACTGTTCCCTCTTCTTGGGTTGCTTTAGTTGCCATTGATGGTGATGGTGGTGGCGGTGATAAGAGAAGGGAGTGGTGAAGCAAAACGAGGATATGGTTGGGTTGGTAATGGGTGGAGAGGTGCGTGAACAAGTTGGGAAGAAGATAGAGCTGTGCAACATTTTTGAAAAAACTTTCTTTGATTTTTGGGGTTTTGCTTTTTGAGAGTGTAAGAATGAAGTATAAGAATTATGAATATTTAAAGAATTATGTATCAAAAAAGAATTATAAATATTTTTCTTAAAAAAAACTAATATTTAGAAAATTTTAAATTCGGAAAAAATAAAAATAATAGTACGAGAACTAGCCTAGCCTAGCTTGGATGTGCTAAATGCTACTAAATTTTAACATATAGGGCATAAAAAAAAAAAAAAAAAAAAAATCACCTCCACTTAAGACCCAAAAAAAAAAAAAAAAATTGGCATTTTTTTCTATGAACCATAATAGAAGGGCACTATAGCAATACTATTAACTAAAAAAATCATTTTTAATACTGATGAGTCACTTCACTTCCTTACAGGCGTATTCACAGGAGTTAAGGGGCTGTTCGGGATTTTTTTTTTTTTTTTTTGTCGTCACCAATCATTCATCAGTCATCACTTAAAATATCCCATAATTCTACACAAAGTCTGTTTGGTACCATCACTCACTTATCATCACTTAATATTTTTCAACTGTTTGTGGGCCCCATACCTGTCACATGGTTAGATTTTACTTCTTCTTTTTTTCCTTTAACCCCCAGTACCCAAACTCATCGAACTTAGTGAAAAAAAAAAAAAAAAAAAAAAAAAACCAGAAACCCAAACTCACCAAACCCAGTGAAAAAAAAAAAAAACCCAAAAACCCGAACCTGGTGAAAGAAGAAGAAAAAAAGAAGAAGAAGAAAGAAAGAACTACAAAAGATCAAAAATATTCTGTGACGAAGAACCAAAAAAAAAAGAAGGAAGAACGAACGGACAAGATTCTGGCGAAAAGGAAGAAAAAAAGAAAAGAAAAGAACAACTGAAGAACAGTGGAGAAAAAAAAAAAAAAAAAAAAAGGGTCAAAAGTTGCAGCTGACCCTGACTAATGGGTCCCTCCATGTGTGTTTAATTACCAAAATGCCATTGAAAACTGAGTTTTAGAAACTGAAAACACCTAAAATGTGTTTTCAGTTTCCATAACTCATAACTCAAAAATTAGAGAATTGAGTGATGGAAACAAAAATTGGAAACAGAGTTATGAAAATCCAAACGGACTTCTCAGTCATGGATCCCACCATTTTTGAGTTATGAGTTATGGAAACAGCAAATCCAAATAGCCCCTAAGCGTTGGTTCCTACCTTTAATTCATTTATTCATCTTAGGCTTAGGCCGTCAAGGGGTATCCCCTGAAAGCTTTCCTCTTGCCTTCAGTCACCTCTATGGAACCATGTCCACCCACTGCACAGATGAACATAGTCAGTAATGAGACCTTAATGGCCTAACTAGACAGAAGTAAAATCATGTCTCCCTCTCGAGATTGGTCATTCATGAGCCTTCCTTCAACTTTCTCTCTCCTCTTTTTAATTAATTTGTTTTGAGTTGTGTTTTGAGTTAATATTATTTTAATGTGTTATATACTTATATCTATTATTTTAAATTTTTGTATGAAATAATAAAAGATAGATGTAGGGTAAATGTTAAATGTTATATTAAAATAAATAAAGTAACTTTTTAATATGTTAAAATATAAATTTTTTTTTTTTTTGAACATTCAATGATGCTCTAAATAACTATACATTTGCGAGTGTTTTTTTTTTTTTTTTTACTCAAAATTTCCCATTCATTCTCATTCAAGGTTCATGGGGGCTTTAAAAAAAAGTTCTTGGGGGTTAGCACAGAATTGGGATCCGAACTATCCCAAAAAAAAATAAAAATAAAAAAATAACTTCAATCCAATTTCATTGGGGGTAGGGTCTCATTGTCAACTACTTGAGTAATTGACAAATACGGCAAGTGCCACTTCGTTAGGGCATAAATCTTGAACTAAAATGAAAGAAAAAAAAATATTTATATTTAGTTTTTTTTTTAGTCTCTAAAGTCTAAACATGCGAGTAGCGCTTGCTATAGGGCTAGTATTTTTTTTTTTTTAAATTACATTAATGAGTAATCTGTTTTCTTTTTCCTTTTTTAAATTACATAGACATTTATTAAAACAATCATGTATATTTCAAATTTCACTCCCCAATATTATTTATTAAAATTTTGCTACAAAAATATCATTGCTTTTAAGTGGATTAACTATATGTGACAGACCATAACAAAAAGGGCACATTAACATCTTTGTAATAGACTTCCTCAAAAAAAAAAAACATCTTTGTAATAGTCGATGGTATAATAGTTTTCAACATTGAGGGACTGATTTAGAAGTAATCCTAAATTTTAAGTAGAGTGCATTTTTGACCTATTATCTACCCACGAAAGACATCTTCTTTGAGGTACAAGAATTGATCCTAAACAATATTTTACTATTGAGAGGTTGGTAATCTTTTGGCATTGAGTTTCCCATGAATCAAACGAACTTCTAGGCATCTAATTGGAAGTTTACCCACCTTAAAACTAAAGTGAAACGTTGGACCAAAAAAATAAAAATGTGTTTAAACAGACACAATTTCGATTTGCCAGTAAACATGGAATTTTTTCCCCTTTTTCTCATTTATGTTGGTTGGAATATTGAATTGTACTTTCCTTTCTTTGTTGACTAATACTAAAACGTATCCCCCAAGGGGATCAACAAGTTTTCATATCAATAAACAATATAACTATAATTCCATGAAGTTCATTGTCTAATAAATAAAGATGTTAGACTTGGAGGCCACGTCTATTGGTGGGTGTTTTATTATATATAAGTACCTCACTCTAAGCTATCTGTCTTTGTCTTGCTAGCACATGCCCTTTTGCACTTGCAGACTAAATATTAATGGCTCAAAAGGAGGAGAAGAAGAAGCAGAAGCAGAAGCAGCAAGCTCCAGCTAACAAAGAAGCCAAAAATAGTAGGCCATGGCCAGACCTTCCTCATCAACTAATTAAGTTGATAGCAAGCCAGCCAAGTCTTGAGCAAGGCATCAACTTTGGGATTGTGACCAAGTCATGGAGAGCAGCACCCAAAAAATGCATTAATCCAAATGCAACACTGCCTTGGCTTCAAATATTCAACACCGATACTCATCAATGCAAGATGACTAAACCTTACAACTCTGACGATCCATTTCAAGGATATTGGAATATTCCTGCCCCTTGGGTGAGACATACTCGATATCCGTGGAAACACTGTTTGGGGTGCACTAATGGCATACTGGTTGCTAAAGGAGCCACATGTTATATTCTCTGGAATCCAATTCAGAGATCATGGTATAATCTCCCTTTATGGGATGTCAGGTTTGAGTTCAAATGTTTTGCTCTATCCTCATCACTTGGTAACAAAAATGTCATTGTGATGGCTTTAACAGGCACTAGTCATCCAGCCTTCATGTTCCATAGGCTAGGAATTGGAGGAGAAAATTTTGAATGGATAAAACAAGACTGCTCCCTTGTTGATCCACATGCTCCAGACAAATCACAAAAGCATTATATGCAATTTACTAATGTTATTGGATTAAGAGGTAAGTTCTATGCTTTGACTTTGCAGGGGACTCTTGCAGTGATAGAAGAAGTTGATTCTCATCTAAAAATCACTTCTTTGGCTACAAAAAGGGCAATCCCTTCTGTCTCATCAAGGCATTTTAGAGAGTATTTGGTGGAGTCAAATGGGGAGATTTTATTGATTTTTCTCATCTCTAAGAAGTCAATTAATGTTGTGGATGATGTAGAGGTTTTTGGGCTCAATTTTGTTAGACTTTTATGGATTAAGACAGAGAGCCTTGGTGATCGAACACTGTTTGTAGGAGATAATTGTTGTGTGTCTATCTCTGCAAGTAACTTGGGATGCAAGAGCAACTGTTTGTATTTTCATTTAACCCATAATGCAAACGATGGTTGGTGGCTGTATGATATGGAAAGTGGTGGCATCTCTCAAGGGTGGAGTGATACCAATTCTAAGACAAAATCACCATGGTTTGGAATGAACTTGCAACAGATTAGTAATTTTGTCTAAAATAAATTTATATATTTTGGTATATTGGTTTCAGGTTTTGATGTTTGTATGCGCTTTAATTGCTCTTCTCGAATGGATATGACTAATTTGAATAAATAATTGTAGTCCCTTTTGTGTTGATTTAATATTGTACCTCTCTTGCATTGAAGATTTCTATGTTCCTTTTCTCCCTTGGTAACGGCTTAAACTAATTTATTAGTCTATGTCAACAAATAGTTCACACTAATACATTCTTAGTAGCTACCGTTTCTATTTTTTTAAATCTTAATAAGGCATGAAAGTGAATGTTTGTTGTCAATTCGACTCACTTAGCTTTGAGTCCTTACTCCTTAGTGATGGGAATATACATGAATTCTCAAATCAGTGAGATGCAAAAAATAGAAAGAAAAATGACACAAAAGGCAATCATACAACACAAGAAATTATGTATTTTAGTAATTTTCCTACATTCACGGAATTACAGTGATTTTACTATTTTAAAGGAAAAATATAAGATGTAGAACAGTTGTTCATAATACCATTGCTTGGTTACAAAGTGTTGCATCATAACTTGGACCCTTAGATTTTCTTTTAGAAAAGTGTCTATTTCAAGTTCCAAAACCAATCTGTATGAAACTTTTAGCATGTTATGCCTTCATGTGTCAAGGTTTTGCTATATATTGGATTAAATGCTCTAGAGAATGAACATTTACATACATGAAGCTATATGAAATTTTCAAGATTTATTGCATATTTTAATTAAAAATATACAATTTTTTCCATTTTATTGTATTGTGCTTTTATAAATATATATAGTATGTTTAACCATAAAAAATTTTCTAATACAAAATCTATATTATTGAGTGTTTAATCTACGAAATCTATATTATGTTATTATAATATTTTAAATACACTCTATTCAAGATAACCACATCAAATTTTCTTGTACATCATACAGGTCAATGACTAGTATGAAAAAAATAATTATCTTTATCCAGAACTTTAGACAAAAGTTATTAGCATTCTAAATAAAACTTATTATGTTTAAATCACAATATTACACATCTTGAAAATATACATACCAAAACAATTAAGGAGATTTATGACTAATTTTATTGCAATTACTCAAAAATCTTAACAACCCAAGAAAATTGATATCAATGCATTGATATCAATTTTGTAACAATTATTAAACAAAACTCTTTCTCAAGGCCCCAAATTTTTTGGTTTTACGTGTTGACAAAAAATTAAATTTTCTAGAGGGATATTACAGAGAGAAATCATTGCTCTTTTGCAATTTAGAATCATTTGAAGGATACACGAATCTGCAAACAAACATCAAGACAAAGTGTTACCATACAACCACAATTGAAGGATAGTCAAATTAGTATTTAAGATTCCTGTAAGTGTAGACTATAGGATGTTTGAATTTATTGAGAAGTTAGATATTAACCTTTTCTGGTTTATAAATTGTATATAACTTGTTCAAATAATAAGAAAATATTGTAATTCTAAGTGAGGTTACTAAAGCAAGCAGCTAATGATATTGTAACATTAAAAATATCTTTAAATAAAATTTGTGCTTTTGTAGCTTTTTAACACAAATAAAGTTTGTTCATAGGATTAAAAACAGCCATAACAAATTATAATTTATCATTGAAACTGTGTATCTTTTGAAGTGTTGAAGGAACTACTTGGTTCTACTTATATGCCATGCCCTGAAATTGACAACATACTAGTAGAGAAAATTACTTGAGTCCCAACCCTGAGAATAAAGCAATTAAGCATAGCACTTTTTCATGACAAAACTTGTATGGCACCACTACTAATTGACATATAATAATTAATAGGCTAAGGAATCATTTAAATAGCAATAGGAGAATCTAATTGGTGAAACTCATTTGCTGCATTGTTGCCATATGCTACTTTGTACTATACGTGCAAATATAACGAAATCTTATCTTTTAGAAATCCATGAAAACACAAGTTATGTCTCTTCTAGAATATAAAAATGTTTTGTATGAACCAAAGGACAAATGATCAGAGACTTCATTACAAATTTGTTTTCAACTGCCATACATGCAAGAAGAGAGCAAACACACGATAAGGTAATGCAACTCAACCACCAAATACAAATGCATGTACAAATTAAAAAAAAAAAATATATATATATATATATATATACACACACCTTATTTCAACTCCATTTACAACTGTATTCACCTTGATTAGATCATGTTCCAAATTCCAATGCAGCAATGAAAACATAAACTAAAGCAAAAATATAGCACAGTACCAAATTGAATTGGTGGCGGAGGATAGAGAATTTATTGTGTGTTGCATAAGTAGAGAAGATTACATTTGAATAACAAAATATGGTTTGACCATTTCTATTCCATTTCTGAGACTTTAGTGCTTTAACTCACTTCCATGAACTTACAAATAAACGCAATCACTATTCTACTAACAAATGTGCAATTAAACAATTAGGAAAGAAATGCATCAAAACAAAGAACCATAAACTTTGCATATGAAGAAGAATCCAACAAATTTAGACAATATTTATACATTTTGGTGAAGATAGATTCAGCTCTTACAGAAGATGATCCTAAACAACATTGAACAAACAATTGTAATTATGAAAACAAAGAAAGTATTTTAACAATAAATAAACTAAAGGCAATTGAACAAACAAAACAAAATTGCATGATGAACCACCTTACACAAAGAAGGTATCACTACAAAACGCGGGGGTATTAGGCCGCGTTTTTTTAGGCCGCGTTTATAAAAACGCGGCCCCAGACGGACTAAAGCCCCGTTTTTAAAAAACGTGGCTTAAAGAAACCAATAAGGCCGCGTTTCAAACACGGGGCCATAGAACGCGTCTACAGTCGCGTTTTTTTGAGCTGTAGCCGCATTTTTGGGGGTGGAGCTATGGCCGCGTTTAAAAAACGCGGCCATAGCTCCACCCCCAAATTTTTTTTTTTTTTTTTTTTAAATTTCAAGTGAGGCCGCGTTTAAAAAACGCGGCTCTAGCTTTCCTAAAGCTGCATTTTACAGACGCGGCTTTAAATATAGTCTGAAGCCGCATGTTTAAAACGCGGCTTTAAATTTGGTCTAAAGCCGCGTGTTTAAAACGCGGCTTTAGTTTGGGATGGGGCCGCATTTCTTAAACGCGGCCTAAAAGTTTTGCCTATAGCCGCATGTTAAAAACGCGGCTTTAGGCTTTGTATAAATAGGAAACTGAAAACATTTTCAACCCCAGCCTCTCCCATTGCACATCAGCCTCCATCTCTCAAGCCCGATCTCAACCCTCACCCTCCAAGCCTCCATCTCTCAAGCCCAATCTCTACCTTCTAATCATCCACCACCACCACCACAAATCATAGTCTGACATGAAGCTGTTCAGGCTCTATCTGTTTTGGCATTTGGGCAATACGTCGTCGTGGAGGGGCTGTCCAATCCAAAGCCGCCACCCAAAATGGTGTCGTCCGTTGCTTGATCGCTACTCCCACCTCGCCGAAGGCTCCGCCTTGACCCTTCTAGCAACCTCTACTTCCCAAATGAGCCTGGCAAACAGGTTAAGAGTGTGATCAGATTGAAGAACACTAGTAGGTCCCATGTGGCTTTTAAGGTATTGGTTTTCTGTTTTGTTTTCACTTTCTGGGTTTCTGATCTTTTTGTCTTAACTTTTTCTGGGGTTCTGTTTTAATTTTGTTTTAGACTGACTAGTATTGCTTTATTTATTCATTCTTTTTCTGGGTGTTGGAGTTACAAATTTGTGAATTTTTTGGTTGCCAAGAAAAACCTGAAGGAAAATAGAAAACGTTTTGGAATTTGGGGCATTTGTACTACTTGATGTTAGCTTCTTTTAATGGGTTCAATTTCATGAATGGGTTTCTCCAAAAACTTGCCAATTGTGATATAAAGAAACGCTTTTGTGCTTTCTCGTTGAAAATTGCACTCATTGAACCTGAAAAACTTGTTACTGCACTTAAGGTATCCGATTAGATGACTTTGTTAACTTTTCCTCAAGTTTATGATGATTATTCTATATTTACATTTGATGGGGTTTGTATCTTCGTTTTCCATTCTTATTCTAAAGACTGCTTTTTTTCTTCTGGGTTTTTGATTCTGCAGGGGCTATGTGAAAACGATTCCAAATCGGTTCTTGTTGATTGATACTAGTGGAGGCTTGAATCAACAAAGAACAGGGGTGAGTTTTTTTTTTAATTTTTTTTTATTAGTATAAGATTCAGTTGCCGAATTTGATTTCGATGTAGGCTTTTAGGTTTGAATTAGTCTAACTTTGGTGTGATTGTTAAGAAATTTTATGTAGGATCCTGTGATTAGATTCAAAAGGATTAAAATATTAGGCTTTGTCATTTACTTAATTGATTTTTGCAGTTCTTTTGGTGTTAAATGAGGACTTTGGCTTGACTTGGGCAGCTCATTGCAGCTAAAATTTTAAGAAATGAATTGAAGATAAGAGTTTTGTATTAGTTTGTGATAAGTTTTTTCCGTGCAATTCATGTTGTACAGTAGTAGTACTTCATCTTTGTGTTGGCGGTGTTTACTGTGTCAATTAGATTTGTTTTTGACTGGTTCTAAATTTCCAATTTTGACTTTTTTTTTTAATAAATGATGAAAAATATTATCTGGGTTGGGAAGTGAAATAAGTGAAACCCCGTTTACATGTAACTTTATGAGAATCATGGTTTTGAATGAATAGTTATTGTTTTCAGTGTTCAAGAATGAATCCAGAGATATAATGGGCCATGATTTGATGGGTATTTTGTTGAATTAGTTTTTGATTTTTACCTTACTTGCTGCAGATAACAGATGTTGTTGTTGCGGCTTACATATTGAATGCTACACTTGTTCTTAATCTTTGTTCTTAATCTTTGTGAAATTGAGAATCCCATAAAAGGACATGTTATATTGTGCTTCACTTTTGGCTTCCTGCAGCCAACACTATGACTGCATGGGAAATACATAAATACATTATACATGGAAGGGATGGGTACATTTTCAATCTCAAATAGACACTCCTAGACACTCCTAACATGATGTTTGGGTAACTTACCAATAATAATAAACAATCTTGCACTTTTTGTCTTCTTGACCTCCACAATGGACCACATTCAAATTTTGGTTCTGAGAATTAAAAAATGTGACAATTAATGTCAAGTTTGGAGGATAATAATCTAGGAAGTTAAATAAAAGGGGCAAAAAAAAAAGAAGGTAAAAAGGTTGTCTCCATACGATGTATATGATTAAAGCTTGCATGCATTTATTTTGTTTTTAATATGTTACATTGTGTGGGCAAAGGTGCAATGAAACCAGCAATTTTGTCATCTTTGATGGTTGTCAATATTTTAGGCATTGATTTTAGATTTTGTTTTATTCTTTGGTTTGTGAATATGTAGTTTTTGTGTCATTAGGTTACTCTTTCTTATAGATTTTTTTGCTCTCCCAACTTGTCCAATGTGTTATTGACTTAAATGATTTTATTGTAATATATAGATGAGCAAGAAAAACTTTTGCACTGTAATTTTAAAATGCCTTTGCAATTATGAATAAAGGCGCATTCTTGAGTGATAGTCTTTGTGTGTTCCGAAATCTATTGTAATCCATTCCTTTAACTTCCATTGATGACTAATGCAGTCATTCTGTCCAATTCGTACCGTTTATTACACCAAAACAATGTCCTTTTGGAAATATATATATATATATGTATATATATATATATATATATATAAGACTAAATGGAAAGATTAAATTGAAAACACGTTAAAATTAAATAACTGAAATGAAAGAAAAAAAATGATACTTAAATGATTGAATTGAAAATAAATTAAACTTAGAGTCTTAGACTAAGTAAATTGTAATTTAATTAAAACAACAATCTCATAAGCGAAAAGAGTCCACTCATGTGGCAGATGCTATTAGCCATCGCACAGTTCCAAGGGATGTGGACATGAATTAAGGTTGTCATGCACAAATAAATATGTTTCTCATGGTACATTGAGATGACCTTAACCTTATCATAACTAAAGCTTACATATCCTTTGATGGTGGATGGTTAATGGATGGTAAGATTCTTTCTTTTTAGAATCTTTAAAATTGCTTCTATGACTAGGAATACATGTCCTTTTTTTTTCCCTTTCTTTTCTTTATGGGGACCTGACCAAGTATGGGTTTATAGGCATTTGTGTACTTTTTTATAATTAAGTACTTTTTTATGGTTCCACATTTGTGTACTTTTGTTAGATAGGAATTTTTCCATTATGCTTGCTGACATATTATTTTGGAGCGCACTGGGACCATTAAGAGAGGACATGGTCAGCCTCAATACCTTGAGAAGTTGCAGGTATATCAGCACTTTTAAAATATTTGTTTTTGTTGTTTAGGAAAAACATAAATTGGGTATTCAATGGAATTTTGTATTGTTTTTGAGTGGGCTTGTTTATACTGGTTGAGTTGTCTAGGAAGATGATGCATTGGGAATGATATGTCCATTTATACTACTTTTGAGTGTATGATATTTGTCATGGGTTTGTTTCATGGGTTAGAAGAGTTTGTTTCCTAGCTTTAGTCACGTTCTAAAAACAAACAAACTTTACTATCACTACCTCCATTAATGCTGTTTTGGTTACTTAGTCTAGGCAAGCCGTAATTGTTCATGTTGCTATATATATTGGCCTGTGGAAACTTTTTTTTGGTATAGTTTGGTTTTGTAAATGAAGTTTGATTTAGTTTTGGTATGCAAAATATTTGACGAGTTTGTTAGGTAGTTGGTTAGAATTATTAAAAAAAAAAAAGACGAGTATGCTTAGTTGTTTAGGAAGAAACATGAAATGGGTATTCGTAGTGTTGAAAAGTTGTATAACTTCACTAATCTTGTTTTTAAGAGCGTCTCTAGCTGCTGTATATTTTGATCGTAGCATTCAATATTGGAAAAGTTAAGGTTTTCTTTATATGAAGTAACTTATGATGTTTTTAGTTCTCTGCTTGGCTCAAAATAGCTGACTGCTTTTATTATATTTTTGCAGTGCCATTATGGACATAAATTGTGGTCTACCTATAAATCAAGGATACAAAACCGATACCCCACTTGTAGACAAGGCACCCCTAGAAGCATCCGGGATAGCCATAGGAAGTTAGAGACAATCATGTGTGATGCTCGCTGCATTTTTTTTTGTGTCAAATGGACTTTAAACTTTTTCCTCCATTTTGTTGCTGTATTGAACTGCATATTCCTCAAAGATTGATAATTTTCCCGTATTCGTTAAAGATATTGATTGAAATTGTGACAAGTTTGAGAAAATTCTAGCTTGATATTTCTTTGAAATTCCGGTTTGTTATTTTGTTGCATGCAACAAGTTGGAGTTTTGTGTGTGTGACAGGTTTTGTTGCTGTATTGATTGAAATTGTGACAGGTTTTGTGTGTTTGACAAAAATTCTAGCTTGACAGGTTTTCTGGCCTAGAAAGGAAAAAAAAAAAAAAAAACATAAACTATAGCCGCGTTTTAAACGTGGCTAAAATATGTATTTCAGGCTGTCGATCAAGGAGCTATGGCCGCACTTTTTAAACGCGGCCTAAGGTATCGGTCTTAAGCCGCGTTTTAAACGCGGCTACAGTACTCACCTTAGGCCACGTTTTAAACGGGGCTATAGGACCTGGTCTTGGGCCGCGTTTGAAAAGTGCGGCCATAGACCGATCAGTCCTATAGTCGCAGGTTTTAGGCTGCTTTAAAAAATGCGGCCTAAAAAAACGCGGCTATAAGCCAAATCGGGCTATAGCCACGTTTTTTTGCCCTATGGCCGCGTTTTTAAAACGCGGCCTTAGAACCATTTTTTTGTAGTGTATTTACATTAACATCACTGCTTAATTCATTATTCAGTTCCGATCACCCCACTTCAATGACTCATCTTACACTAAGTGAACGAAGCTATATATGGTTGACAGATACAGACTAATAGAAATAAAAATCATACCTCATTTTAAATAAAACTTACTGATTTAAGTAAGTAGGTTCAGCTTCTCTCTCTCTTTTTCTCTCAAGCCAATTCTAAATCAAAATCAATCAAACCAAAATAACCACATCTAAGTCATTTTCCTCAATGGATTAAAATGCAGTAAAAAAAAACTGTCAGCTTTGACTATATTTCAATAATAATTAATGTCAAACTTAAAAGGACTAAGTATTTTAGAAGTTAGGAGGTTAACATTTAAGAAGTTAGGAAGTTAAGTGCTCTAAGTATTCAACAACACTGGCACCATATGACCTAGCTATTGCCTCTGTTTCCTCTTTGATAAATATATCCAATGGATGTAAAAACCTTTGTTTTCTTACCGGTAGTTTTTTATTGCAGTATGGTGGTGGAGAAACACCTAGTCTGAAGGCGGGTGGTGGCTTAATGGTAATGGCGGCCATGAGGTTTCTCTCTCGCTCACTGTCTCTGTCTCTACGCCTTTTAGTTAAGAGAAGGAAGGCAAGTTGAATGAAATAAAGAGTGGCTAACCATGGGGCTTTTTTGCATGGGCTGAGGGAGACCAATAGATAGCAAGCAAAAAACCTAAATGGGATGCCACTTTAAGTGGGTGTTGGCCTGACAATGTTCTTGCTTTAGGGCTTTGCTTGCAAATAGGGAAAACCTTTATTGAGAAATTGACTCAAAGTTGTTGCAGGAAAAAAACTAACAAAGTACTGGGAGTGGGAGAGAGTTGGAGTCTTGGAGAAGAACGTACAGAGAGAGGGAGAAGAAAGAAGTGGTTTTTGGTTTTCTGTGGAAAGAAATAATATATAAGGTTCAAAATTTTTAACTAAGAACGTTGTGTTTAAACTGTCTAAAGAAATATAAAGTGAAATTTATTCGAAAATGTGCAAAATTTACTAGCTTCTAAGCACGTGCGTTAGACTCTTCAATTTTTTTTTTTTTTGTAAAGATTAATTTTTATTCATCATAATTTGGGATTGTTATATTTTTTAATTACAAAAATTTTTAGGGGTGTGATGAGTGTTATATATGCATGTGTGTGTGAAATATTTTTTTTGTATAAAAATCTCATTACACCTCTAGAAATTTTTCTGATTAAAAAATGTAACAACCCCGAATTATGATGAATGAAAATTAATCTTTACAAAAAATATTTAAGAGTCTCATGCGCATGCTCAGAGGTTAGTAATTCCTAAAAATTTTAGTTAGGAGACTTTTTTTTTTTTTTTTTTGAATGTCAAAGCTTTTTTTTTTTTTTAATGCAATTTGAGATTTATGCATTTGCCATTTTTTTTTTTTTTTTTTTTTTTTGAAACCGGAACATTTGCCAATTATTGAAATAGATGGATCCAAGCATGATTAAATCTTGTATAGAAAAATGAACACACCTAAACCTACACTCACACGTAAACATTTTCCCATCCAATTGAACATGTAAAATCCTTATGTAAAGCTTACCCACCTAAAGGGGTCCAATTCTACAAAATTCCACGACTACAGAATAACATTTCACATGAATTTGTGGTCTCGTTTAACCAAGTGATTGCTTTGCGTTTAGACTATTGGATCCGAGTAAAATTTGGAAGCATACATTATCCATTAATTTAACCAAATTTCCAAACCATAAATAATTAGTGACGATGAATAATTCCAAATCCAGAATTTGTTCCGAATTGATTACATAATGTAATGTGTAACTACAGATAATGTCATCAAGAAATTTTGGACTCTTTACAGCCTCTTGATAGAGATCTCAGATTACTGTGTTTGCCATGTATTTTAAAAAACTATTTAATTAAGAATGAAAATTACATTGGTACATCAGAAATGACAGCTTGCATAAACTGAGCAAACGAATCTTCCAACCAATTTCAATCATCATTAATAAAAACAGCCTACTTTGCTAACATTATTGCAACACTATTAATTTGGATGGAAGAAAGCAATGAAGAAACAAAATGTACATGAATCTGTAATTTGGGATTACGGAACTTCAAAGCTTGAACAGTAAGCAGCACATTTGTTTCAAAGATGCCAACACCAATAGCAAACTGAGCAACATAATATGCAGCCTATAATGAAGTGTCCACTTTCCACAATGCTTTGAACTGCAGAGCAACTCTACGGGAGGACCTACAATGATCTTAAACCACATAGGATGCGGAGGAGTCCATTGAGTTGAATCCAACACACTTGAATCATTGTCAAATCCCCACCTAGTCCCACACAATCCATACCAAAATAGAAGCATAAGAGAGTTAAGCAAATTATTTCTGAAACCAATGTCTATATATGAAGCCTTTGTTCTTGCAACTTTACCCTAAATAAGATTGGTTTTATACACAAATTATATTGAAAGGCAGTCCCCTATTAATTAAACATCTCTATATAAACTAATTGGAATTATCAAAAAATATAAATGAAAGTTACAATACATCATGGTAAAAATTTTTAATAAAAATTTAATATATACAAAAACTTAATAGATTTGCAAAGATAGTTCCAACACCATTTATTTCATTTTGTTAAAAAAAGAAAAGAAAAGAATTTATCACTACAGATTTCAACATCTAAAATTACATCCAATTGGCACTGGTGCCAAACAACTAATAACAAAGAAAACTGATTAACACCCTCCCATTAAAGAAACACTTATTAATGCCTACCTTGTATTAATATATATATATATATATATATATATATATATATTATAGATGCGTGGCATTAATGTATGTAACCACGTGGCAAAATAAAGAGTGGTCAACAAAAAGTCAAACGTTTCACTTTTATATTATATATAGTTATAGATTATAGTCTTAAATCACAATATAACATGTCTTGAAAATATAATAATGATTATGTAATGATTATTATTATTATTATTTTTCTTCAAAATTCACCATGTTCAAACATTTTATGCTTTATATTGTTAGGAAATTTAGACCCTGGTTGATAGAATTAACAAGTTTTAAACCCAAGTTATTAATTAGATTTATTATGAATAAAACTTGTTAAAACAAACAAACATCAATATCATGTCAAAATCATGCAGCGGAAAAATAAATAAGACAAGATATGATGACCTAGGAAAACCAATGAAACAAACTAGTTTCACAGTAAAAAACCTGGGAGGAAACCTTCCCGAAAAGCAATCCACTATAGTAAAGAGAAGTTTCAGATCTAGTACAAAACCTTTGTCTCTAAACTCTACAATTCCCGTAGATGAACTCACAGCAGAAACCTTCTACCGCTTCAGAACCTCTGAACTCTTCAATATATGAACGCCACCCTTTTATGATGCACGAATCCCAGTACGTGACTAACCAATTGCGTGGATCCCAGTATGCGACTTAATCACTAACTTGAAGAAGATTGTTGGCTGCAAAGTTCTTCACTTCATCAACAATGAAGATCAAGAAGTACTTGGTTACAAAACCCTAAGGCGCAAAAGACGTAGTAGCTTCTTTTAGAGAGAATAAGGCATCGGTCACCTTTTGCATATGTTTTCCTTGTATTCTCTTATGTAACGGCCTCTAAAATAAGCCTTATATAGGTCTAGGGTTGTGAGAAAAGAAACCCTACACATACATGTCATCATGGGTCAAAAATCAGATCTGAAAATCTAAATTCTCGTAACCTCGATCGATTGGGAGGTGTCGAGGAGGTGTCGAGTTTTAAACTTCGACAGATACAGCTATCGAGAAGCTATCGAAGAGCTGTCGAGGAGACAAGAGCTTTCTCGATCGATCCACCAGCTATCAAGAGGTGTCGAGATTGCGATAAAAATCACTTGAATAGCTCGATAGATAGCCTAGCTGTCAAGAGGTGTCGAGAAGCTATCGAGCTATTTGTCCGCAGGTGTCGAGCTATCTGTCCAGCTTTAATGAACAGCTTTTCTTCACTTGTTTCTTGGTCCAATCTTTATGGCTTTAATACTAGACTTAAACAACATGTTTCTTGAAGTATTAAACACATCCTAGATCTACCCAAATACAAGTAAAGTGCGTTTTGTCAAAGGATTAGCCAATTACATAAAATAGTGACATATGTTCCTAACAAGTAAATCACATATGTCCTAACAATCTCCCCCTTTGGCAATCCGTGACAAAACCACAACAAACAAATGAACATATGAGAGAAGTCATAAATCACTCAACTCATATTCACTTGTTGAATACAATAAAATCTATCATAATACAAACTCTTGAAAAACTTTGCAAGAAGAGAGTTTATGGCATGTAGATTTTGACAACCTGTATTTCTGAAACACTTTAAACAAAACTCATCAAGGCATCTTTGTGTGAAACAGAAATAATAGATTGCATATAAGTAATAAAAAACATGTGTATAAAGAAAAAAGAAAAAGAAAAAAGAAACAACACATGTAAAAGATAGGTGAAGAAGACATACATCATCAAAGATAAGCACAATGTATGTAAACATGGTCACAAGACCGATGTAAAAGAATAAGGAGGTAAATACTCCCCTAACAAGATGAAACACATCTCCCCCTTACAGAAGCATGTATTTCTCCCCCTGACATGTAGAATCTTAAAAAAAGAAACCACATCACAATTTCTCCCCCTTTTTGTCATGATTGACAAAGGGTACAAGAAGCTAGAAAGCTTCACCCGAGAGACATAAAGATGATCAAAGATGATCAAGGGGGCAAAAGAAATCTATAAAAATGCATGAATGTAATAAAACAAGATGCTATGGATGACAAGATAATAGAAGGATGCAAAACATGTGAAAAACAAATCTCTCAACAAGAAAAATGTTATGCACATAGATCCCAAAACACACACACACTAAACAACTCTAACCAATTTTATATTTCAAAAACAAGACAAGACAGTTTAGTGAGCATACATTAACACATGTAAAACCTTGTGATGGCCAAATCACATTGTACCTGCACATGTATCAAGAGTAGCAAAGAATATTGCGTGTTGTGTGTGAAAAACATCGCAAGATTGCAAATGTGTATACAAGTTATGACGATTTGAGATATGAGAAAATTACTTTAACCCACACACAATCATAACTGTTTGATGGGGACTATCACCTTCGAGGTACATCCTATAACTCCCACATCTCCTAGAATACACGCTTGCAATCATTTTTAAAAGTCTAACCAATTTTAAAAGTCTAAACAAGTCTAACCAATTTTATATTTCAAAAACAAGTCAGGACAGTTTAGTGAGCATACATTAACAAATGTAAAACCTTGTGATGGCCAAATTACATTGTACCTGCACATGTATCAAGAGTAGCAAAGAATATTGCGTGTTGTGTGTGAAAAAAATAGCAAGATTGCAAATGTGTATACAAGTTATGACGATTTGAGATATGAGAAAATCACTTTAACTCACACACAATCATAACTGTTTGATGGGGACTATCACCTTCGAGGTACATCCTATAACTCCCATATCTCCTAGAATACACGCTTGTAATCATTTTTAAAAGCATTTTTGATCTTTTTGCTTTTTATTTTCTTTGCATATTATTCTTTTTAAGCATATCATGCATGAGCATATAAGAAAGAGAAAAGAAAATACTCAATGATGGTAAGAATATGACATTCCAATTTTGCTATGCCGAAGCACACAAATGTCATTGACACTGCACTTTTGCTATACCGAAGTATACAGATGTCATATTATGATTGGCAGGCAACAGTGGTGAGATGGTTATTTATGCATTTCTTTTAGGATTTTTTAGTCATTCCCGTCAAAAAGAGTGATACGAGTATTAAGTACAAGAGATAACTTAATCTTACTCGTCACAAACAAAAGCCACAAAGCTCACTTGCTTAGTTGTGCATAGAGATGCTCATCTAAACTACAAGAGATACAAAGTTTAGAAAAACTTTGTTTCAATGGCCATCCAAGGTACACAAGTACCAATGTACACAAACACACATTGTTTTTGTATTTTTCTGATTTTGATTTTTCTCTCTTTTTATTTTGAAAAACAAACAAAATAAAATAAAGACTAAACAATCAAATAAAAACAGACAAACAACATGAAAGTATGAAAGAAACAATACAAATGCATGAAAACATGATAGAAAGATGCAGATGCATGAAAGCATAATTCCAAAAGCAGATAAGAAATCAAGCAAAGAGAGTTCAACTTTAGATAGAAAGAATTAAAGCAAAGGACAGACAGAAAAGACAATTAAGTCTTAGACTCCTTTTTCACCCACACAACATGAGTATTTGACCGTGAAGATGAAAAGGCACATGTCCTAGTATGTCTACTAAAGGACATAAAAGAATTAGATTTCTCCTGAAATTGAGTTAAAAAGCACAAAACTTTTAATAACTCTCCAAACAAAGGTGTAGGTCCTTGAGAGGAAACTTGTGACCGTTTGGACATTTGCTTTTGAGAATACAACCTAAAGCAATTAGGACGAATATGTCTAGAAACACCACAATGGTGACAAACATAAGCAGTTTTAAGACTACTCTGCTTCCCAGAAGGATGTCTAACCTTAGAGGTTGACAGAGACCTCAACTTAGGACAATTTGGCCTAATATGACTAACAATATGACAATGATGACAAATGGGGACAAATTCAGATTTTTCATTCGACCTAGGAGGAGTTTTAGACATAGGTTTAGAAACTTTAGCGTTAACATCAAAAATTTTACCTTTGTCTATCCTAGAAATATTAGCCTTCAACTCTTCATTATTCCTTTTAAATGGAGGAATATAAAAATCTTTTTCTTTTGAGTTAAGCTCAACAACAAGTTTGACACTAGTTAATTTTTCAATTTCAATTTTAAATTCAACTAGTTGCTCTTCTAAACTCTTAATTTTGTCCATCTGATATGAAATTTGATTTTTAAAATTCTCATTCAAATTATTGGCTACATCCAATTTTGCAATCAAATCATCTTTTTCAAGATTGACCTTTTTAAATTTAGCTTTTAATTTTGTAGAACATTCAAGAGATTTCATACAAATATTATAAAGCTTGCAATAGGCATCTTGAATATCATCATCATCATTCAACATAAGATCATGCAAATCAAAACAATCAAGAGTTTCCATGACAATGGGGGTCAATGGATCACACAGCAAAGATTAACCCTAATCAGAGTGTGCCTACTCTGATACCACTTGTTGAAAAATTTAGACCCCGGTTGATAGAATTAACAAGTTTTAAACCCAAGTTGTTAATTAGATTTATTATAAATAAAACTTATTAAAACAAAAAAACATCAATATCATGTCAAAATCATGCAGCGGAAAAATAAATAAGACAAAATATGATGACCTAGGAAAACCAATGAAACAAACTAGTTTTACAGTAAAAAACTTGGGGGGAAACCTTCCCGAAAAGCAATCCACTATAGTAAAGAGAAGTTTCAGATCTAGTACAAAACTTTTGTCCCTAGACTCTACAATTCCTGTAGATGAACTCACAGCAGAAACCTTCTACTGCTTTAGAACCTCTGAACTCTTCAATATATGAACGCCACCCTTTTATGATGCACGAATCCCAGTACGTGACTAACCAATTGCACGGATCCCAGTACGTGACTTAATCACCAACTTGAAGAAGATTGTTGGCTGCAAAATTCTTCACTTTATCAACAATGAAGATCAAGAAGCACTTGGTTACAAAACCCTAAAGCGCAAAAGAAGCAGTAGCTTCTTTCAGAGAGAATAAGGCATCGGTTACCTTTTGCATATGTTCTCCTTGTATTCTCTTATGTGACGGCCTCTAAAATAAGCCTTATATAAGTCTAGGGTTGTGAGAAAAGAAACCCTACACATACATGTCATCATGGGCTGAAAATCAGATCTGAATTCCCGTAACCTCGATCGATCGGGAGGTGTCGAGCTTTAAACTTCGACAGATACAGCTATCGAGAAGCTATCGAGGAGCTGTCGAGGAGACAGGAGCTTTCTCGATCGATCCACCAGCTATCAAGAGGTGTCAAGATTGCGATAAAAATCACTTGAATAGCTCGATAGATAGCCTAGCTGTCAAGAGGTGTCAAGAAGCTATCGAGCTATCTGTCCGCAGGTGTCGAGCTATTTGTCCAGCTTTAATGAACAGCTTTTCTTCACTTGTTTCTTGATCCAATCTTCATGGCTTTAATACTAGACTTAAACAACATGTTTCTTGAAGTATTAAGCACATCCTATATCTACCAAAATACAAGTAAAGTACGTTTTGTCAAAAGATTAGCCAATTACATAAAATAGTGACATATGTTCCTAACAAGTGAATCACATATGTCCTAACATATATGTTTAAAGATAATTATTATTATTTTCATTCTCAAAACAATCAATTAGAAAAAAAATTTCAACCAAAAAATTATAATAAACATTAATAAGTTTATGTTTATTTATTAAAATTGTTGTTGAATTTTTATTGGTCTTTTGATTGTCATATTATTATTACTATTAAAGAAAAAAATTAACAAAAAAACCCATAGATGAAAAAAAAAATCCTTATCTTTACGAATTAATTTCTAATTTCAAAACCAAATCTAAAAATCAAAAACCAACAATCTTAAAAAGCTATGGCAGGTGCTTATCACGAAGCAATTCAAAGAAATAAGATTAGTATTTTGATAGTGATATATCTTTTGCCACCGTACACAGTTGGTGCGATGGTCACTCCGCAAGTATTTATACTTGTGGGATGTGGGGGATAAGGGCCGGAGTTCAAGTCTCCAAAAGAAAGTTTTACACACATATACACTTAGATTAGGCTAGAGTAGAATTTCTATCTTATATGAAAAAAAAAAATGATATATCTTTTGCATATTTACCATATTTATAATTCTATTATCACATATCCCTATTTATTAAAGTAGGTAAATCCATAATCTTAATTGAATGCAAAGCAAAAGACGTCATGACCAACCACTTTTTGATGTATATACATAGTAGATTTCTATTTAACAAAAAAAAAAGTTGAATATTTATCATTCACTTTTAACCAAGTGTTTGTTTAGCATGAGCTTATAAAAGCTCAATTTTTTAGCATTTTATTTACAACCTTTCTAAACTTTACTGCTTTTTTTTCACGTTCAATTCAAAATCATGGAAAATATGTATATTTTGCAAAAGATCGCCGAATTTATCAAATTTGCAATTTCTGGTGTGATTTTTGGTATTGATGCTAGAAATGCACCAGCTTCCTTTGGTTGGTATTGATAGTTCACTACTTACAATATTAGGTCCTATTTTAATCTCTTAGTTTGGCCAGATATAGTAGATATTCTAGCAACAGCGAGCATCAGTTACCAGAGTGGCCACTTACTTTCGGAAGCATTTGATACGGTTTTGGGGATGCTCCACTTGAGCCCAAAAATAGTCGTTCAAATATTGGGTCCCTTGATCTCACCTTCTTTCTCTTTCATAGTTTCATGGTGAACACAAACTATAGGTTCTTGAGGTTGTTGACTTTTAACTTTTGGATTCAATTTTGAATTGAGAAATTAGGTCGTTTAAACGATTGACCTAATTTAGAAGTTTGAAAGTGGATTGTGAGTGTCTGCGGTTTTTTGTTTTTTGTTTTTAAATTTATACTGAACTTTGTGAATTAAAAATAATAATTTAAGGGTAAATTACTAATTACACCCCTCAAGTTTGGGGTTTTTTGGATTTTAGACCTTGAAACTTTAAAATTTGAATTTTACCCCCTAAAATTTAAGGTGTTTGGATTTTACCACCTAAAATTTGGGGTGTTTGGATTTTACACCCTCAAACTTTAGAGAGTAAAATCCAAATACCCCCAAAATTTATGAGGTATAATCCAAATTTTGAAATGGTAGGATGTAAAATCCAAACACTCTCAAACTTTAAGGTGTAATTTGCAATTTATGTTTAAACATAACTAACCTAAACTATTACACTATATTTGAACTTAGTGTATATTGAAAAAATATACCATAATGGTTACTAAAATTTAAGAATAAACATAATAATTATTATGTATATTTTCATATTTCTAAGACATGTCGCGATTTAAGATAGAATGTATAGAGTGTTTTTTAGAATACTTTTGTCTTCTGTCCAAAGTTAATTAATAAATATATAGTTTTCAATATATCATAAGAATTTCTAAAAATTTTAAGAATAAACATAATAATTATGATGTATATTTTCATAATTTTAATACATGTTATATTGTGATTTAAGCAAGGAAGACAATCTCGTACGTACTGGCCGGTACGGCCGATATTTTCCGTTCCGGAGCCTTAGCCGGTATAGAAACACTGACGTTTCGTACCGGCTAAAATACCGGGCATACCGGGTCCGTTGCGGCTATTCCGGGGTAAATGCCGGATTCCGGCCGGTTAGTGGATACCGAACCGGTACATTTTCTCGCATCACACTAAACTTCTGTCTCTCTTTGCCTCCTCTTTATCACACCGGTGACGACGAAATACCGATTGGTGGTGAGGAGAGGCGTCTGTGATTCATGCACTGGAAATTAGTTTGAAGTGAAGAAAAAAATAGACTGGACTGATGCTAAAAGAGTTAGACTGGTGTGAATCGTGTGATACTATAAGAGAGAGAGAGAGAGAGAGAGAGAGAGATCTGTAACTAATGGGGAAGAAATGAAATAAAAAGTGAAGAGTGAAGACAAAATTAATTTGAAAGAGGAAGAGGTAATGTGTGGTTGTAAAGAGATAGCGTGTGAAGCTATGATGTCTTCGAACTTGGAAATAGGAATGATAGGTTGGCAGGCAACTAGCTTCAGGCATGCAACAGTAGAAAAAAATAAATGAAAGAATAAAATAAATGTGGGACAAGGGGAGAGAAAACTAGAATAAGAAAAGTGTCGAGCTTTTTTCTTTCTTTTCTACACGTACTCAATATCTGGAATGGCAATGAGGTTCTAAATGTTAAAGCATTCACAGCAGTGGAGCTAAAAATATAGTTATTTAACTCTACCAAAAGTTACTTTATTTATTTTACCTATATACATGCTGCAGCAGTGGATCTATTTTAACTTTTAACACAATAAAATAATATAAATATCATAATAAAATAATATATCTACTACGATAAAATAATATATTCACTCCAATAAAATAATACATACTACTACAAAAAAAACACCACAAACGGCACAATCCATAACCACTGCCAAAGAACAACCACCCACAACCACCTAACAACAACTAGGAAGCCAAGACCACCCACAACCATTGCCAAAAATCCAACAGATCTGAGCTTGATTTTCAGACCAAGAGTGTTGAGCTAGGACCCCAGACCACCATCAAACCCACCGTCTGAGCTTGATTGAGAAAGAGAAGAAACAAGACCAAGAGGCACAAAACCCACCATCAAACCCAAACCACTGTCGAACCAGACCAGCTATCGCCGATCACGCCATCGCCGACCCACTAACCCACGCCATTGCCGACCCACTAACCCACGCCATCCACGAAACCCACCGACCCACCATCAAACCCAGACCACCGTCGAACCAGACCAGTCATCGCCGATCACGCCATCACCGACCCACTAACCCACGCCATCGCCGACCCACCGACCCACGCCATCGCTGATCACGCGAAAAGAAGAGAGAAAAGATAGCGAAGAGATAGAGAAGGAAGAGAGAGGGCTAAGACTCTTGAGTCTGACGAAAAGAAAGAGAAGGAAGAGAGAGAGAGAGAGAAAAAGAATATTTTAATGGAAAAGAGAGAGAAAAGTTGAATAAAATATTTTTTTTTTTAGTTTTGCGCTACAGTGCACATCTGTAAAACAGTTAAAAATTTTACTTATGCCTCCACTACAACAGCATGGTTTTTAGGGGTTTGAGGAGCTAAAAATACCAATATGGCTTTTTAGCACCACTGCTGTGGATGCTCTTAGTTTGGTAGACATGATTCTTGTTGTACTGACAATATCATTAACCGTTTTCCCTCTTTTTATTTTTTATATTTTTTTTATTTTGTGTGTGTATGTGTGTGTATATATATATAATATAAAATAGCGATAAACCTGAAACGGTATACCGGTATCCGAAATATATCATACCGGTGGCCAAACCGGTACAGCTTTCGGTATGGTATTGACTTCCTTGGATTTAAGACAATATTATTTTTAGAATGCCGCTACCTTCTATCCAAATTTAATTAGTAATATATATTTCCTCAAAACAAACTTACGTTAGACATATTAAGAACCAATATTAGTTGAACACTGCCATTGACTCAAAAGAATCATTGCTTTCTCCTCCTTCACCCTCCCTAATAAGTTTTCTGCCCTCCCCAATATCTAGTTTCAAGCTGCTCTTCTACCCCCTGTATCTGCTTTCCCAATGATCCCAAGACTAGGCCAATCACCTTTTCTAGCTTGGCCCCTTTTTCTTAGTCACTTCGTTATTGCACAACCCAGGCCCATAAATCTGTTTTGACTAGCTTTAGAAAGCTCATATTTAAAGTGAAATAAGCTCTTTTTTTTTTTTTTTGTTAGAAAATTAAATTTTTATTTGTACGTTATATTTCATTATTTCTTAATTGGGGTTTGTAAGGTGGTGGGCCTTGCTTGTAGTGTTGGGCTGCTTCCTGCTACGCTAGGCCCAACTTTTCTAGATAAGGGAGTTGGGACCAGTCCAACTGCAACTCAATTTGGTCCGGCTTGTGCGCAAACTATGCCTTGTTTGCCAGGAACATGCTTGAGGCAGGCAGAGCTGTTTCAGAGAAGTTGTGGCAGACAGACATGGTAATAATAACAAAATAAAGTATTCTGGCTATTTAATAGAAAATGACCAAATGATCCCTATTCAAGAAGCATAATCACAGTAATAATAATTACTTTTACAAAAAGAACAAAGGGAACAAATGGTAATATATGTGGGTTAATCAGAAGAGAAAGAAGTCAGATTAAATCTGGTCTGCAGGAGCAAAACCAAAGAGGAAAGAACGTTTCTTCTCAACGCAATTAATCACCCAGGGAAGTCCTGCTGTGGAAATTAACTACCTTGAGGGAAACGGACCTGAATGGTTGATGCACAAAGGACTCCTTTTGGTTTTGACAGAGAGCAGGATTTTGTGAGGGAGAGAGGGAATCAACCTATTGGTGCATGTCTGCCGTTCTAACTCTCTATCTATTTTCTTTTTGATTTTTCTCTTTTCTTTCTTTCCTTCACACTCGTTTCTTTCTGTTTCCTGGTATTTCTTTTCAAATTCCTATTCCTTAGTTATGGTTCCCGTTCTTCTCCCTTTTTTGCTCACGGCAAGGATTTCTTTTTATAGTGCCTGCCGTGACCGGATTTTACTGTTTTAGCCATTAACCACCTTTGTCTGGTCTGGGTGTACTTGCTGACCACCACTGGTCCGTCTGTGTGCCCCCCTCCCCATCACCAGACAAAGAAGGGTATTTTGTTTGTTTGTCTGCTATGGCACCCTTTCCTGATACGGTTTAGGTTCTTTCTCTCTCCCTATCCCTTATGGCATGCACCTAGTGGTTCCAACTCAGCTAGCTTCTTTTGGGTAGTATGTCATCCCAGCAGGACACTTCCCCCATAAGAGCTTGAGCAGGAACCTCAAAATAGATTTTTTCCCCTCTCCCCACCGCCAAACCATACCCTCTTACCTCTGACCCACGACCTCACCATGTCCTGTATTGGCTGGGTACAGGCTGGTGGTGCCTGGGCCTTACGCATGCCTCCCTTCGATGTGTGTCTAAAATCTGTCTGCTGCTCATTCGTCCGCTGTGGTCTATAGGCTTGCCTGCATAGTCTGCCGTCCGTTTCTTTTGACCTTTTATGTGAGCTGCTTTTCGATTTCCCACTCCCCTTAAGGGCTTGGGCTTTATTTGATACTAGGCCTTACATTTTTTTCGGCCCATTTCTTGATTGCCCTCATTTCTTGCCATATTACTCTGTCATTCCTGTTGTAATGACTCAATCCTGCTGGGCCTCTTTAGGCTTGCCGTTTACTCTTTCCCCCAGTGGCTTAGCATGGCCATGGGTTCTCCTACTTATGGGCTCTCGTGTCCCTTTTGTTTTTCTCTTGGGCATCCTTGGCCCATTTGCTTTCTTTGGGCTTCCTTGGCCCTTTTACTAACTCTGCATTCACATGGGATTTTACTAACTTCGTTGGACTTCCCTGGCCCAATTACCTTATTCTCATCCTTGGGGTTCATGGGTCTGCCATTAACCCCTTACTCTCTTTGTTTGCATTACTTTGGGCCTGCAGTGGCCCATTCTCACTTTTCTATATCATATACTGCCCATGGGTATGCTATTTCTCTCTTTCCGGACTTCTTTAAGCCCATTTGCCTCCTCAAGACCCATTTGTTTATTTCATGGGCCTGTGATCCATTATTCCTGCCGCTTGGGCCTAATGGTTTTGCCAACCCTTTGCTACCCTTATTGCTGGGCTTTCTTCTTTTTACTTGGATTCTCAAAAATGACCTTCAACAGGGTTTTTAGGGATTGTTTTTTTTTTGTTATTAGGTTGAAACTCTCTCAAAAAAATAAAAGTAGATTAAAGAATAGCTATTACAACAATTTTGATAAGTAATGATTATTTTTAAAGAATAACCATTACATTACAAGAATCTATTACAGTGTGCCAAACATGTCCCTAAGGATTATCTCTTGCTCTCCACTACAAAATCATGTGCTAACCTTTGATTATGATACAATTTAGCAAATGGCTATGAAATGTCAGCTACAACCTTTAAAGCTTTAGAAAAGCCATAATTTTCTTAATTCTTATGGGACACTCACACACCCTTAAGCACAACCTCTCCCATCTCAACCAATGTACCTTCCTTTTATCATCTGCATCACCCCACAAAAATCCAGCATACTATGAGTTAAGCTCACTACATAAAATCTTTGGCAAAAGAAAACAATTCATTAGAGTTAGTAGGTATAGCTTGTGCCACCGCCTTAAGCACTTCCTTTCCCACCCTTGATAGTAACTTGTCCTTCTACCCTTGAAGCTTCTTCCAAAATCGGACCTTTATGCATGCAAATGTTGAATACTTAGCTCTACCTACAAATCAAGGTAGACCCAATTACTTTTCATGATGCTTCACTTCAATTGCAATTGTTATTGCCTTTATAGAATCTCAAATTGGACTTGCTTTGGGCAATAATAAAACAAAAGTCTTGTCATAGTTTGACCCGATGCTATAGCTCATATGTTTTGATTAAAGAAATGAGGTTTCAACACTCTTGTTCCTTTGCCCTACACAATAACAAGCTACCATCAACAAAAGATAGGTGGGTAAGCATGGGGGTATTCTTGCAAATAGAAATTCCCAGAATTTTCCTTTCTAGTTTGCTTTTTTGTAGCAAGGATAAAAGCCCTAAGCACACAAAAGAAAAAGATAAGGGGATAGCGGGTCTCCTTGGACTAGTGAGGTGAAACGTTCTATAGGATTCTTATTTATCAAGATAGAGTAGGACACTATTGTTATACATCTCATATTACTAGTCCCATCCACTTCTCATCAAACCTCATCTATCTCATTATTCTCTAGGAACATGCACTCCACCCTTTCATATTCTTTGCTCATATGAAACTTGAAAACCATAAATCCTAAATTCTCCGCTCTTTTTTGACTCATATAATGAAGTGTCTCATAGGCCATCACTACATTGGCAGTAATTAGCCTTCCAGGGACAAAGGCACACTAAGTTTCAACTATACTACTAGGAGAATAAACTTTAGTCTTTTTTCCAAAACTTTTGATATTAGTTTGTAAACTATGTTACACAAGCTAATTGGCCTAAATTCATCACTTTTTCTTGTCATTTTACTTTGGGGATCAAGGCTTGTGTTATTAATAGGCTTAAGGATATGACCACAATGCAATATGTTAACAATGCCTTAGTAACCTGTGGCCTTACTATGCGCTAATATTTTTGATAAAATAATAGATACATACCATTTTATCTAGGGGACTTACACTGGTACATTTGTTTTAAGAGTTGTTGTCACCTCTGCTTCTGTGTAGGGTTTTAGAAGTTGTTGATTCATTTCCACAGTGATGACATTATTCACCACATGTCTACGAGCTTGCAAATCATTGTTTGCTTCTGTGTGAATTATGGCCTTGAAATAATCTTTGATAATTCCTTCCACTACTCCTTCATCTTCTTGCCACTCTCCCTACGTATCACTTACCCCCAACAACCCAATTCTTCCTCTTCCTAAAAGAAACTTGAGCATGGAAAAATCCGATATTCTTGTCTCCCTCCTTCAACCACATCACTTGCGCTCTATAGAATCATGTGCTCAATCACCCTTGACTATGAAACAATTTTCAAAGACAATGGGTTTCAATTGTCTGTGGCAAAATTCAAAATGCTTGTAAAGCTTTAGACAGGGTAGAATTAATTATGAATAAGTCTAGACACACACCAAAATTGGCAACAAATTGAACACCTGTATGAGATGACAAGTTGTTAAAGGTGTGTAATAAAATAATATCAATGATGAGCCCATATGAAAATCAATAATAACTTGTCAACTTAGCAAGTGTGAAATCTATTGTGAAATCTGATATGTCTATAACATTGCTCATTAATTATCCACCTTGACATTAGTGGTTATATATGCTCTCAACCCTACTTAAGGTAGTACACTTGTACAAATAATGAATTTTAGTGTAATACAACATACATTATGCCACCGCTAGCAGAAGTGGCTTTGTGGTAAGAAGCCCTCGTGGTCTCTTACTTTGTGAGTATGAGGTTATGGGTTCGAGTTGTAGCAAAACCCACTATTGTGCTAGTGGTCCTATGCTATTCTTGAGTAATAGATTAAGTAGTTCCACAATAGCTCTTCTTAGGGCTGGTGTAAGTGGGTCGAGGACAATAACCACACTTGCAAGCTCTTTTTTTTCCATTATCAAAAGAGGAAAAACAAAATATAAAAAACATACATTAGGCTTGAGCTCAAGCTCAAGTGGACCTAAAATTAATATTTTAAGTTCTAACATTCCCAATTCGGGGGGGGGGGGGGGGGGGGGGTGTGGAGATCTAACATTCCCATTTGGTGTTTCATGGAATTGCTCTACATAGCATTAATGTGTTCAAGCATTTCTAACCACCAATTGGTTCCCATTCATGGTTTTGTAATGATATAGAAAATGCAGCCATTATTTAGTGCAAATGAAAGTGGTTAAATCTGTAATTTAAATGTTTTTTTTTAATCGATTCAGCTAAAGAATGGCCGTGTCCCACACCCCCTATGCCATGTGTATCCCCCAGTTATGCTTCCGTGATGAAATATACATCAAAGATCGATGGATATAGCTTCACAAAAACAAAATAAACTTGATTAGAGAAAATGCTTACATTAATTGTGCTCCCCTCTTGATGATGTCCCTTCCTTTCAAGATACTCTAATAAGCATACGACCCAAAGGTTGAATCAATAGCCTCTTGAAGCCACTATTTACTGCAGGTAAAAGGGATATATTAGTAATTTGAATGTATTAGCAATCCAGCTAAATGATGGTCGTGGACTCGTTCCTGCTATGCATATCCACTCACTGATTAGGTTGGTCATTGCAGTTATGTAACACACAAGACCAAAACAGGAAGAACAGTAAATACACCAAGTTGATATAAATATTAGATAAATAAAAAAAGAGTTGGCAACTATTTTGCATTCACTTAATGCATGAAACACTTGGATGCAACATTTTCAACGTGTAAAACCAGCACATAAACAAAGAGAAAAAAAGATTCTAAAGATATGAGTAACGACATTTATGATTTAACTCGACAACCCTTTATCAAGTATGCGACTCTTTGGTATCAACAAACTTTATTTCCCATTGGCCATTGCTGATAACAAGTTAACAATGGTGACTAGAGATTTATAAACAAAAATGACAGTAGCGCAAACTTACTTCCTAGAATCCATCACGCAAATCATAACTAATGCATCACTTTCTTCTAAATAAATGAATAAATAATGCATCACTTAATTGCATTTTGTAAGTAACGTTTTCAAACTTTGAAAACGTGACTTAGGGTCTATTTGGGAACAACTTATTTAATTTTTTGGTAAAAGTCTTGTAAATAGATAAAATGTAAAAATTAAATAAAATAAATAAGAGGCTCACGTAAAACCGGCTGCAAATAGTAGGGAAAAAAGAGAGCAATAAACTAACTTATAATTAAGAGCCAAACTCACACTTAAAGTCACATTTTTAGTCCTAAAAAAAGTTATTGTTTTCAGTGTATATTGCATGTGCAATAGGGTTTCCCCCTATTAGTGTTTATAAAAATTAAAAGTTGCTCTTGCGCTATTCAGAACCGCACAATGGTTCATATCAATTAAAAAAATGGTAAATTCTACTTACATATTCTAATGTTTGGGTTAACGTCAATCAAGTCTAAAATTTTTCAAAACTGATTATTTTATTACTTAAAGTCAACTTAGCCCATAAACACTGTTAGGCCAACTAATCATTTTTCCCAATAGTGTTTAGGGACTAAGTTGGCTTTAGAGACTAAATTAATTAGTTTTGAAAAGTCTTGAACCTAGTTGGCATTAGCTCAAGCCTCATGCTATGTTAATGGAATTTACCCAAATAATAATAATAAAATCATACCACTACTCACCTGGGGATCAACGGCCTTTATTCTTCCATTTATATTTATTTTGAAAGAACCTTATTATTTCATCTAAATCTCAGCCCTTGATACTCAATAGTCCATTTAATCTCAAACCTTGAATATATTGATCCACTCCATTTTGCACCTTTTGTCAATTTGATCCCAATTAGATTGATTGTGTGTGTTGTGGGTATGTAAAGAGTCCCACATCTGACATTTACTATGTAGATCGGAGCTTTATTAACAACTACACATAACCTCAATTGTGACTACAAATAATCCCAATGGTGACTAGTCATACCCAACTATGGAATAACCTCAATTGTGACTATAAATAACCCCAATTGTGACTAGTCATACCCAACTATGGAATATATATTGGCGGCAGGTTAGTTTGTCAATATGTATATATATTGGCGGCAACAATGGAATATATATTGGTTAGTTTGTCAATATATGTCCAGACATTAATCTAGATATCGCCTCATAATATATATTGACATTAGTCTCACGTCTAGACACTCAAACCAAAATAGAAACTTGAAAGCTTAGACGTGATCATGGCTGTTCCTGTTACTGTTACTTCTACTAGTACACTAGCTCCACCCGCTTCCTGTATCCTATGTAGCATATGTTTCAGCATTTCAAGCCAGACCAACGGTGGCGTTGATGGTAGCAATCCTGACACTAATATATCCAGTGAAGTCGCTCTCACCATCGTAGGATAATGATTTTGTCAAAGGTTCCATATGATTGGCATTAATCGTGGAATTCCTGTACTTAATTATGTTCTGCTTTGCTTGGTGTAGGAGGCAAAATTTTTAAGCCAATCATAAAATGCCACATCAAAATTTAGTATCAAAATTTAGTGGCAAATTCTAAATTAATGTCATTAAATTAATTAAATTACATGATGACATGTGTTATCCAAATTGACATCACATTGGCATATCAAAATTTGCCACGTGTCATTTGGCCCACAAAATAAAGATAAATTTCTTATTCAAAATTTATGGATAATTATCTTTATTAAAATAAATAAATAAATAAAATAAAGATAAATTTTCTATTCAAAATTGATAGATAATTATCTTTATTAAAATAAATAAATTAAATAGAGTTAATTATTTATCTTTGTTGATTATTATCTTTATCAAAATATGATCTTTATCAAAATAGATAAAAAGAGATAATTATCTCTAAGAAGAATTTGGACCAATCAAAAGTCTACTACATACTTTCAAGTATATCAATTCAAAGTGGAGCTTATCCTCTGAAATCACTATAAATAGAGGACATCCCATCTCATTTTGAGGACCAAGTTTTCAAAAAGCTCAAGCTCTGGAGAAATTCTGTCTCAAGAGTCTTTGAAGAACTTGAAGCATCTTAGACCGTTCAATCCATCTTCCAATCAAAGTCAAGAAGATCTCTTGTTCGAGTTCTTTGAAGTTCTATTGGAATTAAGCTAAAAAACTTTCATAAACTTCAACAAACCCAAATCTTTGAAGCTCAATGGATCAAGCCTCTAAAGCCTCGAAGAATTTCAACCTACGAGCCTTCACATTCGAAGACTTGAAGAACAATAAATCTCTAATAAGCTCAAAGCTTGTGAAGACCATTCAATCCATCTTCCAACCAAAGTCAAGAAGATCTCTTGTTCGAGTCAAGTTCAAAGAAGATAGAATCAAAGGGTATTCTTTTGTAAAAGAATTGAAATAGAGATTGTACTCATTATTCATCAATACAAATTTATATTTGCAAACCATATTTTTTTTCAATTGTTTGATTTTCTGCAATTGAGAAATTTTGTGTTTACACTTGGCTTGTTTTTATTTGCTTTACTGTTATGCTTCTGCTTGAGTGATACTGTAATAGTGTAATGGCTCCTTATAAAGGGCTTGGCTTGTTTTTATTTGCGTTACTGTTTTGCTGTAATGGCTCCTTTTATTACAAAGGGATTTTCGTCTGTTCTTTTTGTTTTTTGTTTTTTCTTTCGTAATCTAAGGGATTTTATTTTTGTACTGAATTATCAAACTCTAGTCAATTTTGCTCCATTCTTGAAAGCTAACTTCTTATTTCTATTTTATTTAATATGTGGCATGGTATCAATGGTCTCTCTTCATTCCCATATCATACCCATATAAAAAGAGAGAGAGAAGAAGAAGAGAGAAACATGTGCACTATGTTTGTTTATAGCTGAGAAATCAAACTTGTTGGGCCTACCCAACTACCACAGGTCGGGCCCAATTTTCTCCCTCTCTCTATTGGGCTTTAATTAAAGAAACGTTGGTGATGAATTTGGTCTAGGCTCAGCCCGCGAAAACAGCCCCCAACAACCCTTGGGTTGTGTTCTTATATTATTTTGTTTTGGTTTGGTTGAATTGCGGTGAGATGGTTGTTGTTGTTGCGGGCGTTGAGACTGAATTGCGGTGGCTGATTTTGGTGTTGATTAGGCTTAAGACAATCTCCATCGGTGGCTGAGATGATGGTTTTTCTTTTGGAATGTTTGGTTTTTCTGTTAAAGTATGCCATTATTCTTGAGTAATAGATTAGGTAGTTTCCCGATAGCTCTTTCAAGGGTTGGTGTAAGTGGGTAAGGGATAATAACCACACTTGCGAGCTCTCTTTTTCCATTATCAAAAGAAGAAAAATAAATGCTCTATTTTAAGGGCCTGTTTGGCATCAGTTTTAACTTTTACTTTTTAACTTTTATTCTCTTATGTATAACTTTTTAAAATCTCACGTTTTCTCTTCTTCTTTTTTTTCTACTTTTTCTTACTTTTTCCAAGGTACAAGTATATTTAAGTACACTTTCAGCAAAAAAATAAGCTATTTTCAAGCACTAAGATTGCATTTGGCATTGACTTAAAAAGTCAGATTTTTTTACTATTTAGCTTATTTTTGTCACTATTTAGCTTATTTTTGTTACTATTCATGGGTCCTATAGCACTTTTTGGTATTATTTATGGGTCTTACTGTACTATTTCAAGTACCTTTTAGCTTTATCTACAATACTTTCAATAAAAAAATTTCAGTTTAAGCTAAATAAGTTATTCTCAAACGGAAACTAAGTGAGCCTAAAACTAAGGGGCTGTTTGGTTTTTTGAAAACAATCACTCATCACTCCTCACTCAATTTTCGTCACTTATCACTCATCACTCATCACTCATCACTTAAAATACCCCAATTTCCTATACCCACCCGTTTGACACATTTTTTCAGTTCACATCACTCAAATATTTCAACCTTTTTGTGGGACCCATACCTAACTCCTCACTCAGATATTTCCAATACCTAGACACAGCTCTCTCTTCCTCTCCGCCCATCCATTCTTTTCCTCTCTTATTAGCTCCAAAAAAATCAAAGCTCAAAAAATTAAAGCAGAGAGCAAAGCTCTCGAGTGTGGATGTGCAAGGTCTGCGAGCAAGCTCCAGTGTCCGTTATGTGCAAGGCCGATGCAGTGGCGCTCTATGTCATGTGCGACTCCGATATCCACTCGGCCAACCCGCTCGCCCGTCGCCACGAGCGCGTTCCGGTGGAGCCTTTCTTTGACTCCGCTGAGTCGGTCATCAAATTAGGCGCTCCGCTCACCAATTTCCTTGTGGTCCCGACCGATCACAATGGGTCACCAGTTTTTGGGTTTGAGAAATCGGTACCATGTGTTTCTTTTTATTTTTTGATAAAGTATATTTGGTGTTTCTGTGAAGAAGAAAAGAAAGAAAAAGAATGAAGAAGAAGAAAAAAACGGCAGTTGGAGTGAGTCTGTGAAGAAGAAAGAAAGAAAAAGGTGCGTCTGGTGTGACTTTGCACTGACAGTGGGTCTCATGTATGTGAGTTTAATTATGAAAATGTCATAGAAATTGAGTTTTGGAAAATGAAAATACCTAAAATGTGTTTTTAGTTTCCATAACTCATCACTCAAAAATCAGAGAATTGAGTGATGGTAACAAAAACTAGAAACAATACCAAACACATTTCTCAGCCGTGGGTCCCACCATTTTTGAGTTATGGGTGATGGAAACAAAGTTATTAGTGATGGAAACACAAAAACCAAACAACCCCTAATATTTTGAGTTCTAACATTCCCAATTCTCGAGGGGAAAAAAGTTCTAACATTCCCATTTGGTGTTTCATGGAAATGCTCTATTATCATTAATATCTTCAAGCTTTTCTAACCACCAATTGGTTCCCATATTCATGGTTTCGTAATGATATAGAAAATGCAGTCATTATGTAGTGCAAATGAAAGTGGTTAAATCAGTAATTAAATTTTTTTTTTAATCGATTCAGCTAAAGAATGGTCGTGTCCCACACTCCCTCTGCCATGTGTATCCCCCAGTTATGCTTCACAAAAACAAAATAAGCTTGATCAAAGAAAATGCCTACATTAATTGTGCCCCCTTCTTGAATCTTGATGACATCCCTTCCTTTCAAGACACTCTTCCAAAAGTATACCACCCAAAGGTTGAATCGGCAGCCTCTTGAAGCCACAATTTAATGTAGGTAAAAGGATATATTGATAATTTGAATGTATGAGCAATCCAGCTAAATGATGGCCGTGTCTTGCTATGCATATCCACACACTGATTAAGGTTGGTAACACAAACACACACACAAACAGGAAGAACATAAAATATACCAAGTTGATATAAATATTTAAAAATAAAATAAAAGAGTTGGCAACTATTTTGCATTCACTTAATGCATGAAAGACTTGGATGCAACATTTTCAATGTGTAAAACCAGCATATAAACAAAGAGAAAAAAGGATTCTAAAGATATGAGTAACCACGTTTAAGTGTTTACTCCACAACCCTTTATCAAGTATGCGACTCTTGGGTATCAACAAATTTCATTTTCCCATTGGCCATTGCTGATAACAAGTTAACAATGGTGACTACAAATTTATAAATAGAAATGATAATAGCACAAACTTACTTTCTAGAATCCATCACTGCAAATCATAACTAATGCATCACTTTCTTCTTAAAATAAATAAATAAATAACTATTGCACCATTTAACTGCGTTTTGTGAGTCTACTTTGAAAATGTGATTTAGTTTCCGTTTTGGAACAATTTATCTAATTTTTCTGGTGAAAGTACTGTAAATAGATTAAAGGTAAAATATAAATAAAATAAGTAAGAAACTCATGTGAAATCCACGAATAGTAGTGAAAAAAAAAACAATAAACTCACTTATAATTAAGAACCAAACGCACACTTGAAGTCACATTTTTAGTCCTTAAAAAATAGTTACTGTTTTCAGTGTATTGCGTGTGCAATAGGTTTTCCCTATTAATTTTATAAAAATAAAAAGCTGCTCTTGTGCTATTTAGAGCCGCACAATGGTTTGTATCAATAGAAAAAAAGGTAAATTCCATTAACATATTATGAGGTTTGGACTAATGCAAATTATGTATAAAATTTTTCCAAACTGTCCATTTTGGTACTGAAAGCCAACTTAGTCCTTAAACATTGTTAGGCCAGTTAATTATTTTTCTTAACAGTATTTAGGGACTAAGTTGGTATTAGAAATCAAATTGATTAGTTTTAAACCTAGTTGGTATTAACCTAGACCTCATGCTATGTTAATGGAATTAACTCAAAAAAATAATAATAAAATCATACCACTACTCGCTTAGAAATTAATTGTCTTTATTCTTCCATTTATATTATTTTGAAAGACGCTTACTCTTTCATCTAAATCTCAGCTCTTGATGATCTATAGTCCATTTAATCTTAGCCCTTGAATATATTACTCCACTCCATTTTGCACCTTTTTGTCAATGTGATGCCCTAATTTGATTGATTATGTGTGTTGTGTAAGTGTGTGAAGAGTCCCACATCGGGCATTTACCATTTAGATTTGAGCTTTATTAACAATTATAAGGAGTTTCAATTGTAACTAGTCCATTTAAGATATAATACAAATGTGGCTAGCAAGACTCGATTGTTAGTAACCTTGAATGTCTGTCAAACTTGTTAGTACTAAAAGTGACTCCACAAAAATGCAGTTTCCTGAGAAGGAAAATTGGAAAAGGGTACTAAAAGTGACACTCCACAAAAATGCAGTTTCATGAGAAGGAAAATTGGAAAAGGTTGGAAACTGAGATTCCAGTTTCATGAGAAGGAAAAAATATTCCAATCACTAGGTTGGAAACTGAGATTCCAGTTTCATGAGAAGGAAAAAATATACCAAAATAGGACAAAAATGTCGTTGTTTATATCTATATGACACTCACCTGTAGTCAGAGCAAACCAAAACCAAACTTGAAAGTCAAAGATTGAAGCTTGGACGTGATCATGGCTGCTAGCTCCACCCGCTTCCTGCACACTATGTCAGTGGGTGGTTGTTTCTTCTGCAACAAGTGACGGGTAAAATGGCTAAACATATTTATGTTTTTGGTTTTTTGTTTTTAAAATTTTTCCTGGCTGTGAATGTACTTTCTTTTGTGACAGTGAAGGAAAGACTCTTTCCGTTAACAAAGTGATTGCGATTACGCTTTCGCTCTTTTTCGTGCTCATCTTCGCAATAATCATTGCCAAAATCCGCAAATGTTTCAGCAGTTCAAGCCAGACAAACAGTGGCGTTGATGGTAGCAATCGTGACACTAATACCTCCAGTGAAGTCGCTCTCGCAATGGTTCCTTTTGCTTCTGCTTGAGTATTACTGTAATAGATCTTTACTTTTAATAAAGGGCTTGGCTTGTTTTTATTTGCGTTACTGTTTTGCAGTAATGGCTACTTATGAAGGGATTTTCGTTTGTTCTTTTTTTTTTTTTTTCGTAATCTAAGGGATTTGCTTTCTGTACTGAATTATCAAACTCTAGTCAATTTTGACCAATTCTGGAGAGCCTTTTTTATTTTATTTTTATATTTAATATGTGGCATGGTACCAATGGTCTCTCTTCATTCCCATATAGAAAGAGAAACAGAGAGGAACAGAGAAACGTGTTCACTATGTTTGTTTGTAGCTGAGAGAAGGGTAGAGAAATGAAAGAAAAAATAAAATATTTTCTGTGTTAATTACAGATTACTTGAACATTGTTTAACTCGAATTTAAATTACCTACTTGTAGATTAAAAGTTGACATTTTGTTTGTTTGAAATCATTTTCATACCATACTAACCCACCTCTAACTTTTCTCTTAAAAAAACATCTTTTAATTAAAAAAAAAAAAAATTCGGATCTAAAAACTATAGATTAAATTTTTAAAAAAATGGTACAAATGGAGGTCGTGGATTCGATTTTGGGCTTCAAATGAAGATATTGAAGGAACGAATGGGCCTTTTTAGTCTCATGGATTTTTAACAAACAAGTACAGCTCAAAAAAAAAATAGAAACATAATAATTATCAATCTTTGGATTTTTTGGTACGTTGAGATGGTGGTTTTCTTTTGTATTTTTTTGGTTATAGGAAGGAAAGGAAAGAAAGAATCCATAGAATATATTATTTATCCTTTTTTTTTTTTAAGCAAATTATTTTTCCTTTGTTTGGTTTGAAAAGGAAGGAACTAGAAAAATATGTGCTTTTTTTTTTTTTTTTTTTTTGAGAAACAGAAAAATATGTGCTTATAGTTATACTTCTGTAACCCTTTAAAAAGGGTAAATAGTGAAATATTTTTTATACTTTTGTAACCCTTTTTAAAAAGGTAAATATAGTAAAATATTTTTTATTTACGAGGGACATTTTAGATATCACATAAAGTTCTCTGTTCCTTTGATTCCTTCATGATTTATGTGGAAAGTGGGGCCTTGTCACTGGCCAAACAAGCAGAGCTACTCAAGAAAGATCATCTTGGAGGCGCCATTGATACTTATTGAGAGGTACTATTTTTAACATTAATGGTCTATTCTCAAACCAGTTTGCCTTAAAAATTTTTAAAATTTTGTTGGGTTCTTGTGGTTTTGTGTGTTAAAGCTTAAAACTTCAATCTTTGTTCTTTTTTCAAAAATTTGATTGTGGGTTTGGATTTGATTTTTGAAGGCAATTACCCTATGACCAAATGTTCCTGTGTTTTGGACGAATCGTGCAATGATTGATTCGAAAGCAGAAGTATGTACGGTCACTAACCCTTTTTAAGTTTCATTTCACTTTGCAATGATTCTTTTTTGTTGTTTGGGGTTGAATTTCAATGACCCTTTTTAGCTTTCACCTAGTTATGGCATTTTTTTTTTTTTTTTTTTTTTTTTTTTGGTAGTGAATGGGTAAAAGTCGAGGAAGATTGCCGGAGAGCTATTCAGCTTGACAACTCTTCTGTTAAGGTATGCAATTCTTTTCATTCTTATTTCTATGGTTTCACAGAAATTTTTTCAACTTTCCCAGTTTTTTTCTCTCTTTGAAGTTGTCAATACAACAACAGCCAAGTCTTGCGTATTATTTATCTTCTTATTTAATAATTTGCAGGCCATAGTTTTGAATTAAAATTCCATTTCTAGAATTTCTCTAGAGGCTCAATCTAATAAGAATTGCAATAGTAGGTGCTAATAAATTTTAGAAGTTTGAGTTTTAAGTAAATGCCTTGATGTGTTCAAAATTTTGGATTGAGCTTTCTCATAGAGGTTTCTAATAGCTCTAATTGGGCGCTTGATTTGTTGGGTGATTTGCACCATTTTAAGGATCTACTTCGAGTTTGTGATCCTTGAGGTGTGAATTCGGTTCTTGGGGGCTTGATTTCTGTGGTTAGGTGTTTAAGGGACTTCCAAGTTCTGCTAGGGCTTTTGGTCCTAACAATGCCCCTTCCTTTAATGACATTTTCATCACCTTGGTACCACATTCATTTTTGGCGAGGGGTCTTGAGTTCGAGATTATCTGACCCACATTGATTGACCACCTTCGATGTATCCCTGACCCAAAAGAACTCCAAACTTGCCTTAGGCTCTTGAGTCTTCCATTGTTTGACGATCTCCAAATCTACATTGAGTATCTTTGAGAACTTGTTGGACTCTTGAAATGTTGGAGTTGTTGGCTCTTGCATCTTCGGTGGGTCTTGGACCTTTGGCATTAGATTCATTGACTGTACAATTTTTGATTCTTGAATGGGCTGGACAAAGAGAGAGAGAGTGAGGGTTGAGTGTTGACTGTGTTCAAGATTATTTTGTTCCCCTGTTGTGGCTGAAATAATTTTTCCTTCAGGCTGGACTTACCATGGATCGCATGCAACTGTTTCTCCGAGGTGTTTGTGTTTGACACAAACACGGTGACATGCTTCTTAACTGCCGTCTTAGAAAGATGATATGATATTCTTGGTTGTAGAGGAGGATTGCCATGGCTTTTTCATTTTTGCATATCTGTAATCGTTGCATTCTTTCTGTTGTAAAGGATGATAGGATTATAGAGTAGGGTTCATGGCTTTTAAGTGAGTGTGTATCTATGTTTGTTTGTGTCTCCATGTATGAATGTGTGATTTGATGATCATGCTGTGGAGGATGCTGTCATGGCTTTTACACATGCACACAAGCGTGATGTAATTTCCAAAGGGAATATGTGAAGGCCACTTGAAGTGCTAAGGATAATGGCAGCAGTTGCAAGGTTGTGCTCATCGAATTCCCTAGCTTATAGGATAAGGATAGGATTTGCAGCAGTATTTTGTTATTATCAGTAGTGCATTTGGTTGTTATCAGTTGTTATTATCAGCTTGTAATCCCAACGTTAACAGTGTTATATGAGCAGTGGAAACAAATTAATAAAGCAAGCAATTAAAATCCAAAACTCTCTCATTTTCTCATAATTCTTCGAGGTTAGTCACCTCGAATTGACTATTGATTTTATTAAAACACTGGTTCATATTATAACCATTTTAGTACAGGCATTGATGGGCTGGTCCTCTTATTAATGGTGCTGCTATATGTTTGCTTAGCTTAGTATTATCATTATTGAGATGATTTGTTGTTGGGGTCTAATTTATTTTCTTGTAATAAGCGACATTTTCTTTTAATATCATTATGGTCTCAGAGAGACATTGAAAATTTTGCTATTTGACAGGCTCACTATATGTTGGGACTTGCATTGCTACAGAGACAAGAATCTGTTGGAGTCAAAGAACTGCAGAAGGTATGAAGTGTTTTCTGATCTGGATTGTTCTTGAAAAAGTGTATTCTCAGTTGCTACTGATGTTTTGTTTGTCTAGTTAAGCCCAATAAATTTTTGGATTAATTCTTATTCACTTTTACATGTGGTTCAACTATGAACAGGACAGGTTCATCATCCCATTCATAAATTCTATTTCCCTCTGTTGAAGTCTTTTGCATTTGAGGTTGTTGTTGCAAGTGATATGTATGTTATTTATCTATTTTCCTTTTAACTTTGTATTTATGGCTCTTTACCTCATTGTTAGCTGAATACTCATCCTCTTTACCTGCACTTTTGTTAGCTGAAATATCCATAGATTTCAATTGGAGCAAGCAAAGCAAATACTCATCCCATTGCCAGTCAACCCAATCAAGCTTATCAAACAAGCTTTGCCACGAGCCAATCAAACCTAGCCACTGCTCACTTCAAAATGTCTTAACATTCATATGATTAACTACTTCAAAATGTCTTTTTTTAAGTTACTACTTACCAGTTTGCACAATAAGCGTAGCATGTTCTTTGCTAGTTACAAGTATAGAGATGGAAAACTTATCTTGTTTCCAGTTCTAACCGGTCTTTGGTAGACTGTTTTACCATTTTCATACTTTTTTTGTAATTGTAGTTTGGTCATGATGAGACTGATTTGGAGTAAATACAATTCTTCCCAATAAGCTCAAGTTAGCATTATTGATTACAATATGCCAATGAGCTCATGGCACTTCCTCCTCCCATGAGGCCTGGGTAACTTACCTACACATACACATATGGTTAGGATTAAGTTGCACCTAGTGTAATTCTTCCTTACCATTATAACACCTAATAATGAAGTCTAAGTGATAGCCTAATGATAGTGACATCCTTTGTGGTGCTTGATATTTTGTGGTTCAAGCCCCATCTCCCCTTTCCCACTATCGATCCATCAAAAAGATATTACATCACCTAATAACTTTTTATAGGATTAACATTTTGAAAATTCCACTGTGGGATTACATGTTCTCTATGTTCTTAGATCACAAGCTTTTTATGTTCTTAATACATATGTCAAGTTTTATATCAATCAGATATTATTTATTTTTAATCCATTAACTCTTCTTTTGTATATAATTTTAAAGTTCAAAAAACTTGAAATTTATACATTTTATAGATGAGATAGTTATCAATCTCTAATCATTTTGATATTTTGCATTCATGTAGGATATAAAGAGATAATGTAATTTAATGGTAGATTTGTCACAAAAGGCATCCAATAGAATTTTTTTTTATTTGTGGGATTGACAATAGAATGTTATTTAGTTGCGTAATAATCATTTAAGTTATACCCAGGACAACTTGAACCTAAACCTCTATATACACACTATTAAGCTATGGTGTTGTGCCATCAAGCTATGGTGTTGTGTGATGGAAAAAAAAAAATAGCGTAGTCTGCTAATTGTGCTTGAGGTATGTTAAGTGTGTTTTAATTGATAATTATCTTATATAAATGGGGAAAAGTACAACAAAACTGACGCATGTTGACTTGTAATAGCTTATTCTTTCTCAGGCTGGGTTTGGTGGCTGATGGGAGGGTTCTTAGTCTTAGCTGGAAAGATGGGTAGCTGGACCAGTACTCGCTTGTATGTTATGTGATTTGAGCCATTGACTGCAGGCACAACTATGTACTGATGACATCAAGAAGTTCCAGTTTCAAGGATAAATTAGTTTTTTTTTTTTTTTTTATTAACTCAATTGGTAAGGTCTGTTTTCCTTAAATAAGAGATTTAGGGTCCGTTTGGATTGAACTTATTGCTGCTGAAACTGAAAACTGAAAACACTGTAGCAAAATAATTTTTAAATGTGTGAATAGTGCCGTGGGACTTATTTTTAATATTTTTAAATATATGAACAGTGTTACTACAGTGCGTGAACAGTGCTGCTACAGTGATTTTTGTCTCCTGAACAGTAAAATCATGTGATTTTACTGTTCATGCGCTAAAAAAAAAAAAAAAGGCTGAAAACGCAAAACGCAGACTCAATAAAAGCTGAATCCAAACCGGCACTTAGATTTAAATCCTGCTTACACTAAAATTTAATTGGTGTCTTGGCCTAATAATATAAAGCAATCATCATAGAGCGAATGTCATAGGTTCGAATTCTATTATCATTATATATATTTTTTTTAAATGGACAGAGTAGTTTTCTTGGAGATCTCTATTAAGGGATCTTCATGATTTTGAAGCTACAAATGCTAAAATGTGTCATTACTGGCGTTGAAGCATAATATAGAACCACTATGCAAACCCATGGCCCTACTATGTGCCAATATTTTTTATAAAGTAAAGATTGGCATGCCATCAGGTCCAGGTGACTTACATGAGTGCATTTCTTTCCTTTGCTTCTGTGAAGGCTTCTAGAAGTTGTTGATTCATTTCTCCAGTGACGACTTTATTCACCGCTATGTGGTTTTGTGAATATGTTTGGATTATTGTTATATACTTCTCATTTTGCCAAAACAATGCTAAACCACCTCCCAATCCTCTTCTAATTTCCGCTTACGCTTGGAATTTGCTATACAAATCCCCTCCTCTTCTGACGTGAGATTGTTTTGTTTGGAACTTAGCCAGAATATCTAAGTCCATCACCTTTGACTAGCCTTGAGAAAGCTCAGATTTAAAGTGAAATAAGCTCTCTTTTTCTTTTCTTCTTTTTTTTTTTCTTGGGTGCAAAAATTAAAATTCTCTATGTTTAAAGAAAAAACAACTGTTGTTTTATCATGCTAAACACATGCTTTGCGCTACAGAATCATGTGCTCGCCCTTGACTATGACAAAAAAAAATTCAAAATGCTTCTCCAGCTTTGAGCTCAGGCCCAAGTGGGCCCAAAACTAATATTCTAAAATTTCCATTACTATTTCATGGAAATTGGAAATGCTCCATTTAGCATTATTATAGTGTTTTTTTTTTTTTTTCCCAGCATTTCTCATCAGCAATTTGTTCCCATTCATGGTTTTGCCATTACATAGAAGGTGGTTAAATCAACAAAAGAAAAGAACTATCTAACTTTTTTTACAACTATTTATATTTTTCATAAAAGTAGTATTAAAACTCTCCTTAAATGGTTCATTGACAAATGCTCTAAAGGCATCCATTAACCGGACTTTTATATGTTTTTTCAATTCAGCTAAAGGATGTTCGTTTCTGCCATGTGTATCCCCAACATGCCTTTTTAATGATAAATAGTGCGAAGAGCGGAAAATTGCCACAATACAATAGCTTTACAAAAACAAAATAAGCTTGATGGGAGAAAATTTATACATTTGCTCGCTAAAATGGTTCCATATAATATCTTGATTTAATTACTTAATAAAGTTAGTGGCAGAACAAAAATCACAATTTATCAATTTATAACACTCTTGAGTTAACCTTCCTCATCACACGGGCCCACCATAATTTAAAGTACATTTTCTATAAATCCTATCTTAGACTTGGAGGCCACTTCTATTGGTTTAATTAATATATCTAAGCTAGCTCCATTCTCATAACAGAATCTCTCTCCCCGTGTTTCATTATCCAACATGTCTCTAAAGGACAATGAGAAGCTGGGGCAAACTCTAGCTAACAAAGAAGCCAAGAATACTACTACTAGGCCATGGCCAGATCTCCCTCATCAAATAGCAAGCCAGTTGACTCTTTTTTTCTTTTTCTTTTTTTATAGGAAACTGCAAAAAGGTTTTATACCAAATTGACAACAAGTGATACATCATGGAGAAGAGCTTGCTCAATAAAGCAAAGAGTCTCTTCAATCCAAACAGAAAAATCTTCAATGCCAAAGGCATGTTTAACTAATAAGTGGGCGGGCCTATTACCCTGCCTCCCTACATGGTTGAATTCAACATGGCGAAATTCATGTGAGCAGCAAGAGAGTTGTAGACCACAGCAGCAACAGCAATAGGGGGAGGCGAGCACTCCTTCAGGGCATTAACCAAGATCAGGGAATCTGATTCCAAAATGAATTCCTGGATAAGAAGGTCCTTAGCCATTTGCATAGCCAGCTCAATAGCTTTAGCTTCAGCCTCAATAGCTCCAAAAGGAGCCTGGAACTTCTTACAGCAAGCCCCAATCACACTACCATTCCCATAGCGAATGAGGACCCCCGCACCAGCGGCTCCTAACGCTGTAAAAACCGCACCGTCAACGTTGATTTTATACAAATTTGTGGGGGGTGGGGTCCATACGGCCTGCCTCTTTACGACTATCCTCGTTGTGACAGCCACACAGGAATGGTAATCCTCCAGGTAGACCAAAGCACTTTCGATGATAGCCCTCTCATTTTTCCTTGCTCCGCCGTTCCTAACCTCGTTCCTGTGCGTCCAAAGCTTCCAAGAGATCATAACTATTTTCTCGATGGTTTCCCTATCCCACTTAGCCACCATCACCGAATACCACAGTAGGTCCATGAAGGAGCGGAACTGGAGTTCCTTCATAGCAGGGAATAAATTTGACAGTGCCCAAATTTTTCTTGCCCATGAGCATTCTCAAAACAAATGTCCTGATGACTCTACATCCTCACAACATTCCTCACAGCAGCCATCTGTCACAATCTTTCTTCTTAACAGGTTGTCCTTTGTGGGCAAAATGTTTCTACAAGATCTCCACGTGAAATGGCGAACTTTGTGAGGAACGTTCATCTGCCAAATATACTTCCAGAATTTTCTTAAATTGCTATCATCCGATACAGATCCCACGACCGCCCCCTCCTGCATCTCCATTGCAATCTTGTATGCACTCTTCACAAAGAACAACCCGTTTTCGGTAGGGGCTCAAACTAACCTGTCCCCAGGCAAGTTGGTGCTAAGAGCAATTCCAAGGATTATGTCCACCTCATGGGGAAGAAAATATTGTTGGAGAAGCATCGTATTCCAAGTCCCATCCTCGACATTAATAAGTGTATCCACCATAGCATTTGAGGGTAAAATTGTAGGTGGAGAAACAACCTTATGTGTAGACAGGCAAGGCAACCATTTGTCTTCCCAAATTCGGATGTCTTGGCCATTACCCACCTGCCATCTAGCACCCTTCTTCACTACTTTTGGCGCAACCATCAGGCTTCTCCAAGCAAAAGATGGGGAGGATCCCATGCCCGCATGAACAAAGTCACAATTAGGGAAGTATCTTGCTTTGAACACCCTGTACAGAAGAGACTCTCGGCTAGATTGCAACCTCCATCCTTGCTTGGCCAGCAAAGCCAAATTGAATTGTTTAAGTTGCTTGAAACCCATACCTCCACTGGCCTTAGGCGCACAGAGTTTTTCCCAGCTAATCCAAGCCGTCTTCCGCTCCTCTTTTCGCTGCCCCCACCAAAAATTTCTGATCAGACTAGTCATCTCGTCACAAAGGGAGTCGGGGATCTTGAAACAGCTCATAGCATATGTGGGGATCGCTTGTGTCACTGCCTTAATTAAAACTTCCTTCCCGGCTTTTGAAAGTAACTTTTCTTTCCAACCCGCCAACTTCCCCGCTAGCTTCTCTTTTATTTCTCTGAATGACTTCTTTTTGTTTCGCCCTATTAAGGAAGGAAGCCCCAAATACTTCTCATGCTATTTAATCACTTGGGCCTCGAATCTATTCTTGATTTCATTTTTTGTCGTTTCTGACGTATTGGGGCTGAAAAACAAAGAGGTTTTGGACCGATTCAGTTGTTGGCAGAGGAGTTCTCATACACACACAGAATCCGCTGAAGGGCATCACATTCTTCAATGGACGCCTTGCAGAAGACGATACTATCGTCAGCGAAAAAAAGGTGGGATATCCTAGGACCCCCCCTGCAAATGGAAATGCCTTTCATATTACCCCTTTCCACGGCTTTTTTAATCATTGCCGATAAACCTTCAGCACACAGAAGGAAGAGATAGGGGAAAAGGGGTCACCTTGACAAAGACCGCGAGTCTGGGCAATTTGACCACACAGCTTGCCATTAATTCTGATAGAGTAAGTGACCGTGGAAAAACATTGTGACATAAGGTTTTGCCATCTAGAGTTAAAGCCCAGTTTCTCCATAATCTTATCCAGACATCTCCATTCCACCCTATCATAGGCTTTGCTCATGTTGAGCTTCAATGCCATCTCACCCTTAGCCCCTCCTTTCTTCTGGTTAATGTGGTGCATTGTCTCAAAAGCCACAAGCACATTATCTGTGATGAGCCTTCCATTAACAAAAGTACTCTGGGACTCACTAATAATGGAAGGCAGAAACTTTTTGAGCCTATTTGCTAATGTTTTAGAAGCCAATTTATAAACCACATTACATAAGCTAATTGGCCTGTATTCAGTCACTTTCCTAGGATTCTTAGACTTTGGAATCAATACAATGTGAGTATCATTAAATTTCGGAGGAATGATCCCAAAGTTTAAGAATCCTAGAACAGTTTTTGTAACAGTCCCACCCACCACCGGCCAGAAATGTTGAAAGAAAAGAAGGGGCATACCATCGGGGCCTGGAGCTTTCAGCGGATACATTTGCTTAAGCGCCCTGTGTACCTCATCTGCTTGAAATTCCCTGGTTAGCCTTGCATTCATAGACTCAGAAACTTTTGGTTGGACCGCCTCCAAAACTTCAGAAAAATCCGAAGGGTTTGATGACTTGAACAACTCCGCATAGTAATCCACAAACACCCTTTCTTCGAAGTCACCTTCTTCTCGCCAAACCCCGTTTGCGTCACAGACTCCATCAATCATATTTTTCGTAAAACGAGAGGAGGCTTTGGCATGGAAGAACCCAGTGTTGCGATCTCCCGCTTGAAACCAATTCAACCTAGCCCGTTGTTTCCACATCGCGCTTTCTTTATCCAACCAGCAATTAAGCTCTACCCTTGTCTCTCTGAGCTTTTTGTTTATGACTTGGGAAGATGGTTGTCTCTCTAACCATTCGAGCTCCTTTTGCAACTGAGCTATTTGTTTCCCCACATGCCCGAAAACATTAAGGTTCCACACCTCCAATTTCGCCGTGCACTCCTCCAAGCATCGCACCATTGGAAAATCATCGCTTGAGATCAGCCCTTCAAACCACGCATCGGAGACCACTTAATCGCATCCGGCATCGTTCAGCCACATGGACTCGAATCTGAAGAGCTTCTTTTGTTTTTTCTTTTTCGGTTTGTGAAGAAAGGAGAGAAACAGAGGGCTGTGATAAGAAACAGAGGAGGATTTGTGGAAAAGCTTCGTTGATGGGAACAGAGTGAGCCACTCTTGAGTAGGTAGCGCCCTATCTAGTCTTTCTCTGATTTGGGATCCATCATGTTTCTGGTACAGCCACATGTATTATGGGCCCACGAAACCCACCTCTCTTAAGCAACAAAAATCAATAGCTTCTTTGAATCGTGCCATCTGCCGAATGGGCCTCACAGCACCCCCTTCCTTCTCACTAGCACATACAATCTCATTGAAGTCTCCCATTATGAGCCACGGTAAGGAATTCGGCCCATTAAGGCTTTTTAACAGCTCCCAAGATTCGGCCCGTTTAGCTGTGTCTGGGTTTCCGTAAAACCCAGTGAGATGCCACAGACCAAAATTGCCTTCCCCTCTCACAGTTGCGTCAATATGAGAAAGGTCTGATTTGTTTACCTCCATTTTGATTCCCTCTTTCCAAAACAACGCCAAACCGCCACTAAGACCATTACTAAGAACCACAAAGCTTTGTTTAAACCCACATTGATCACATACCATTTTCAACCAATCTTCATCGGATTTTGTTTCCATCAGAAAGACGATTGAGGGATCTTCTATCCTAATTACCTTCTTTAAGGCATTTACTGTCTGAGGGTTCCCAAGCCCTCGACAGTTCCAGCTCAAGAGACTCATTGGACCCGGCGGGGCTGCTCCACAGCCTCCGCCGATCCCAAGTGTGTCGCAAACAGGACACCTAAATTCTTTGTTTCCTCATCCATCTTCAACTTCTTTGTTTTGTTTTCTGTCACTTCTCCCTGACCGCCCAACCTGTTTTTTTTGTTTTGGGCCTTCCATCTCCTCTGGGCTATCCACACTCATCTCTTTATTGGGCCTATTGGTCGCACGGGTCCAATGGCCTTTTTTCCTTAGAGTGTTTAAGGAAAGCTCCTCGTCACTTTTATCATGGGTAACAGCCACCTTAGCATTCTTTCCCTTCCCAGCTTTCGCGCCTTTTCTTTTTTCCCCACTGTCCGCCCAGCCTGCCGTAAAACATTTCTTCCCATTCTCCAAGGCCTGCACACCACCTTTCTGCGACTTCTGCACCTCGGTTTGATCCTCAGAGCCTTCGGTGAGGTCATCTAAAGGTCTGCGGTTATCGACTTTTGAGCTATTACCCAAAATCTTTTGGATAATACCCTTCACTATGGATTTTGGGTTTTGTTTTGTGTCTGCTAACTCACGGTCAATATCCACGATGATAGCATCGAAGTCTATTGGGTCTTTTCCTTCCTTCCCCTAGTGGTCCACCGGTCACTCCTTGGTTCAGTGTGCCCTTTTCCTGCGGCTGCTCAGTTTGCTGTACCCTTTCCGTCGTCAGTTGGTCCGCCCCCACATCACCACCCAACGCTTCCACAATCCCCAGCCGTTGATGGTGGGTCGGAGCTTCTTCCCCCAGAGATGCACCCTTAGATAGTCCATTCCTATGGGTGGAAGATGGAACCGTAGGGGACTCGAAGCCCTTAACCTCAATCACTTGTCTTCGTCCCGGGCCGAAAGGGGATGCCCTGATCCAATGCCCAAACTGTTTGTGTACCTCATCTAGCGTGCCTTTGCTCTTTAACCAAACTTCACATTCTTTTTCATCATGCAGTAGCATTCCACACCAGAAACATAAGTTAGGGGGCCATTTGTATTGGAACGACACCCATCTGTCCACCCCTTCCTCGAAAGTGACTCTCCTTCCCCAACAGAGGGGCCTTGTAATGTCCACCTCCACCCGAATTCTTAGGAACGTGCCCCCCACAATTTCAGAGGCTTCACGTTGCTTGCTAACCGTCCCAATCGTCTCCCCAACTTCAACCGCTGTCTCCAGCGTCAGGAACTTGAATGGGACATCATGTATTTGTATCCAAAAGGAGCAGTACTTAAACTCTACTTCCTTCAAAGCTTTGCTCCCGTCAAAACGTTGGAAGATAACTAGGTGCCTATCGTAAGACCACGGTTCACCGAGGATGACCTTGTCCGCATCTACTTCTTGCTCAAATTTGAATAACAAAATGTTATCTCTGGCATTGGTGATATGGAAGTTACCTTTGGTGCGCCATAGAGGCCTGAAAGTGCGAGCCACTGCCTCCACGTTTAGAGCTCTCTTGGTACAAAACTTCGCCGCTAGTATGAACTCCACAACCTGGTTCTTTTTAGATAACACAACTGTTTTCTCCTCCCTCACAGACAGAGATAGGTTGTCACACTTACGTGTGATTTCGTCCATCCTGTTCACACCCTATTCTCCTCACCCCCGAAGGTAGGACCCAAGCCCTAATAGTAACCAAGTTACTGAAGGGACCGTACTCGTCTTTCTCACAGAGAAAGGGAACGGAAATACTACAGATGCAGGCTAGGTGGAAACCCTAGCGCTAACGTCCGAGAACCAACTAGAAGATACTTGTCATGACATCAGCCAGTTGACTCTTGAGCAAGGCATCAATATTGGGAGTGTGACCAAGTCATGGAGAGCTACACCCAAGAAATGCAATGATGCCTTGGCTTCTAATTTCTGACACCAATACCGATATCAGTGATCAACAACAGCGTGATATTACTAACCCATGGGTGGCATGGAGAGCACCCTGGTATCCATTAAAATATACTATCTGGGGTGCACTAATGGGACTGGTGACTAAAGGGCCTACAGCTTCAACCTACCTTCTATGGGATCCAGTTGAGAGATCATGGTCTAGT